>VSMD01069230.1:0-41256 GCA_008750895.1 Mirza zaza
CTTCTTTTGCCAAAGGCGAAGACAATGCTTTCATAATTTTGGCTGGGGTCGCTGAATCTTTTCCCACCAAAGGAGATCCTTGTGCTAAAATACCTTCTTTTCAGGGTCCCCTCCTCCTACCTTTCTGCCTTCATTTGCTGTCTCTACCTTCTCTTTGATCTTTTGCTCAGCCATACAAGTGTCCCCTCCTCTACTTGGACTATTACTGATATTGTTTTTCATGGCTGACTCCAACTTCTGATAGGAGAATGCAGCTCTGTGGGAGTTGGGGGTGGCACCTGCAAGACGGAATTCCACTGCCGTGCTGGGCACTTGGAGCACCTTACCTCACTTGGTCCTCAGTGTGGCCAGTGGTATCACTGTCCCCATTTTACAGTTCAGATGTAAACATGTGCCCTGAATCATGCAGATGTAAACAGAGATGCTGAGAGTTGGAACATGTATTTCCCTGAAATTGATTTCTAGTTGCAATGTTATTTCATTGGTTTTTAATTAATTAATTATTTTTTGAGACAGGTTCTCACTGTGTCGCTCAGACTGGAGTGCGGTGGCGCCATGATAGCTCACTGCAGCCTCAAACTCTGGAGCTCAAGTGATCCTCCCACCTGGGCCTTGCAGTGTGCTAGGACTGCAGGTGTGAGCCGCAGCGCTCTTTCCCACATCTATTCAGGCCTTTATTTATTGGCTGTCAGTTTTTTTTTGTTTAAACTGTTGAGCTGAGTATTAATGACACCCCTGACTTCTTCAAAAGTGGAGTTTTACAGGAAAAACAGCGGCAGTCCTACCCTCCATTCCCGCATGTGGCCTTCTCACAGTGGTGGGCAGAGCGCCCTGAAGGCTGTAGGATCCTTGGTCCAGGAAGCGGGGGAGGCCAGTGTCTAGACATACCTTGGATTTGGGCCCTGGCAGGTGAGTAGGAGTTTCCAGCCAGGACTTCTCAGGTGAGAGGGGTAAGGAGGAAAAGGGAAGGAAGGCCTTCCCCGCAGAGTGAAGTGGGACAAAGGTGGGGGAGGGCTCAGAGCACCCAGATGGGCGCCAGGTATGTGTGCCAGTGTGGCTGGACATCATTCTCTGGGCACCTGTGAGAAGCCGTTGCAGAGTTTTAAACTAGCGTGGGACATGATTGCTTTTGTGTTTTGGAAAAGTAACCTCCATCAGGGATGAGTTGGCAATGAGTTTGAGAGGAGACTACTTAAGAGATCCAGGCAGAGATGGTGAAACCCTGGACCAAATGCTGTGAACCTGGTCATTACCTGTCCCCTGGCTTCCCTAGGCCCAACGTTTTACCAAGTGTCTGAGCAAGGATTGCTCCATGCTAGCTTTCTTTTGATAATTCTTTTACACTAGAGAGCATGCTGAGTTAATGCAAGATGTTTAGAGATGTTGTATGTCTTGTGATTTTTTTTCTTTCTAAAGAAAAATGTCTCTGATCACATATTCGCACAGGTATCTGTATACCTGTCTCGCTATCCTAAAGTCAATTATGTGGTTCCTTAAAAGGAGGAATTATTATTTATAATAATATGCACACCATGCTATAATTAAAGGATCTTTAAATCCATCTTTTAAAAGCTAATTCTAGAGTACTGTGAAATAGTGGGAAATATTCAGTTTCACAATTTGATTGTTTAACAAATCCATATAGCTCAATTTTACTGTAAGAGGGAAACCTATAAGTTTATCTAAAGTATTCTTTTTAAGAGAGCCGCCGTGCTTCTTGCTTTAGACTTGGCCATTGTAATCCCGCTGTAATAGACGATGTGCTTACCCTTGGGTTACGCACATTCTTGTCATACAGTAAAAAGGAAACTGATCTCAAAAAAGTGAATTTCAATGGAGAGAGGCGAAGCCTCTTACAATTAACTATACCATTTAATACCAACAGGTACAGACTAAGACTAAACCCTTCAGACTGATTTTGAGGCAAAATATACTTTTGTCACCATATGAATTTGTCACTTTTCAAGTGATGTGCTCATCTACTTATTCATTCTCTGTTGGTAAGGAGAGCCGAAAATGGTAGGTCTGTTCCTCATTAGCTTTGCTCCTAGCCAGATGTCCAGTGTCCCTTTTGTTCTGTGAAGTGTTTCCCTGGGCAGCATTAATTCTTTATGAAGAGAGATGCCTCCGAGATGACCTATCTCGTGTCTCTCTGGCATGTCAGGCCATGTAACATAGACACCTCCAGCCTGGAGCCTGGGTACCCAGGCCTCGTGGTGACTCTGAGACTCAGATGACCAATCCTGGAGAATGGGATAGTTTTTCCTCTCTGTAATCAGTCTGTTTTTTCTCTTCTCTGAAAGGCTCTCCTATGTCTTTCAACGTTCCAAGATGATTGGTGAAAACGGGAATATGCTTGTATTTGTAATGTTTGCCCTTCAGACTAAGGTTCCATGTGTCCCCTGCAATACATTGCAGTCCTCCTTGGATGTCTGTGATGCAGATTCCATTCATGATTGATTTAGATGCTTCATTCACAATTTATTAGTTTCATTTTGCAGCCAGTAGTGAGTGAGAAAGTTTGTATCTATGCCTGTCACTGTGTACCTGGTTATGGCTTCATTCTTTCTTCTAGCATGCAAATAATAAGAAAAAAATCAATGCATTGTAAGAATCACATGATTTTTAACTAAAAATGCCATTGTTGAACAGAATAAAAAAGTCTTGGTGTGTGTCATGTGACCTAGCTACATTTAAAATTGACCTAGGCACCTTTGACTTCATTGACGTTAATAATTTTGCCTAAGTCTTGCTATCAAGCAAGATTTTTTTTTCCTACTTAGAGCTAAAAAATGCTTATATGCTTTTTTGTTTGTTTGTTTTTTTGAGACAGAGTCTCAGCTCTGTCACCCAGGCTAGAGTGCAGTGGCATCAGCATAGCTCACTGCAACCTCAAACTCCTGGGCTCAAACAATCCTCCTACCACAGCCTCCTGAGTAGCTGGGACTACTGAGTGCACCACCATGCCCAGCTGATTTTTCTGTTTTTTGTACAGATGTGGTCTCACTCTTACTCAGGCTGTTTGGAACTCCTGGCCTCAGGCGATCCTCCTGCCTCAGCCTCCTGGAGTGCTAGGATTACTGGAGTGAGCAGCAGCGGACCGCCTTTATATGCTGTTTTTGGTACTTTAAAAATATAGTGTTTCAATGTTAAGTTATTTGTAGAAGAACGAAATATTCTTAGTTCAAGAATATGTATATTTGCTATAAAATTTCATCCATTTTCAGATGGATTAAAGACCTCACTTATAAAATAAACTATGAACAATTTTGCTGACTTCCTTGCTTGAAAATGATCTGGATTAAAAAAAAAATTTTTGAAAGAAAGAAGAGTAACAACCTTAATCTGGGTTAAAATATTTAGAAACCAAAAAAAAGTTTATTAAACATCTCTTAGAAAACGGAAAGGTAGTATGTATAGTAAAGTAGTTAAGAGCAAAGGAACTGTTTAAAATTGATCTCAAATCTTGGCTTCAACCCTTAATGGACATGTGTCCCAGGCCAGTTATATAACTATTTTGTGTTTCAGTTTCCTTATCTGTAAAATGATGAGGTTGATAGCCATTCACATCATCAGGTTTCATGAGGATCAATAAAATCACTAGAACTGTTCATAAATGTGCGTTATTAACTATTTTTTTTTTTTTGAGACAGAATCTCACTTTGTTGCCCAGGCTAGAGTGAGTGCCATGGCGTCAGCCTAGCTCACAGCAACCTCAAACTCCTGGGCTCAAGCAATGCTACTGCCTCAGCCGCCTGAGTAGCTGGGACTACAGGCATGCGCCGCCATGCCCGGCTAATTTTTTCTATATATATTAGTTGGCCAATTAATGTCTTTCTATTTCTAGTAGAGACGGGGTCTCACTCTTGCTCAGGCTGGTTTCAAACTCCTGACCTTGAGCAATCTGCCCACCTTGGCCTCCAGAGTGCTAGGATTACAGGCGTGAGCCACCAGCCTGGCCTATTAACAAAAGTTGAAACTCTTTAGTTAGAATATGAATTAATTTCTCTTCATTTTTATCTTTAAGTGGAGGGATGATGTTCTAATTCTACACATTCAGTTTAGTATTGATTTTAGCTATTGATTTAATTTAGTTCAAATGCCCTTTTTAATATATAGTCTTAAAATAAATACATAAATTGTGTCAAGGTATTAACCTTCAGGTTACATCTTAAGAAATATGTGTTTAAAATATCCTCTTTACTCAAGTGAGAAAATATACGAACACTTTTGAATAGCCAAGATTTTTCTGGAGGCAAGAAAATATTTGTAGGCTGGGCACGGTGGCTCATGCCTGTAATCCTAGCACTCTGGGAGGCTGAGGCCGGAGGATCGCTCAAGGTCAGAAGTTCGAGACCAGCCTGAGCAAGAGTGAGACCCCGTCTCTACTGAAAATAGAAATTAATTTGCCAACTAAAAATATATATAGAAAAAATTAGCCGGGCATGGTGGCACATGTCTGTAGTCCCAGCTAACTCCGGAGGCTAAGGCAGAAGGATCGCTTGAGCCCAGAAGTTTGAGGTTGCTGTGAGCTAGGCTGACACCATGGCACTCTAGCCTGGGCAACAGAGTGAGACTCCATCTCAAAAAAAAAAAAAAGAAAATATTTGTAACAAAAATATATTTTCTGTTTAAATGGTATCAACATTGCTATTTTTAGTTTGTGTGTGTGTCTAAATGGCGCAATTATATGAGAGCTTTTGAATTGTTGTTGACTTATTAGAAACATGTAAAATATTAAAAGCATCCACTTAATTAATGATCTCATTTTTTTTAAGTGGTGGACTCATGTGAATATACTAAATCTGGTTTCATTATCCTGATTTTTTTCTGTTGTGTTTAGAAAATTTTCCCTGGCTTTCATTCAGTGAGCAGCTGTTTTTGTCAGGGTTCAAATCATTCATTCTGAATCTTTGAGTTTTAATTAGGAGTCTTCAGTCTCTAATCAGGAATTTATAAAGGCATCACTTGACACATTTCAGTGTGAATAAGGCAGAAAGTGGGACTCATTGTGGTTTGAGAAAGAATTGCAGTGAATAAATTTGCCACTTACATAAATTTTTATTTTGGGTTAACTTCATTATGAATCTAAGTCTGTGAAGACCATTTATTCTGGAAAGATAGAACATTTCATTTTTAAAGCATATTTTGTTGTGAATTGCAGTTTTATTAAGAACTTTCTAATAATTCTAGCATTAAGACATAGCCAACTGGGGTATGCCTTCTGCAGCATGTGAATGTAACTTACCTAACATATGGCGCCAAGATGGGGATTTAATGGAAGAGCCTCATAACACTGATGTGTAGTAGCAATTTGCCTTCCTTAGAATATTATGAAACTGAGACTTCAATTATGAACATTAAAGTAAATAGTTGTCAAATGACTCATAAATGATACGTAAAGGATATTGTAAAATCTATGTGATGTAACTTTTGCATTAGCAAAGAACTGTGTACCTGTTTCAAAAGAACAGAATGTCAGATAGTAACCCCACATTAACATTCTATATTAAGAACTCTTTGGTTTGCCATGTCCCTAAGTGGCTACATATTCTGAGTTTGTGTCTTTAGAAGGCAGGATGCCTTCTATAGTGGAGGAGCTTCCATAGAAACCAGGAGGGGAGACATATACAACTAATACGGTCCTTAAACCTCAAGAGAATTTCAGCAGGCCACATCCTTTACTCTAAGAAGTGCTACTGTAGAGATTAAAATGATTGTACTTATGTTTGTATAACTTCTTGCAATTCATAGGGTGCCTTTACTATATACACTGACTGGTTTGTATGCCCTCAGTGCTAACAGAAACTTCCTCTTGTTGGCACGCGCTATCCTTTAGCCATGGAAATAATCTAGGCTTCTTCATTTTCTTTTCAACGCATCTATATTTCATTGCCCATATTTCAATGCCTGTAATTTAACAACTGCTGGTTGATTGTGGCTTCTGCAGATTTTATCCTTCTAAGTTCATTTGTTTTATCTGTAAAACAGAGGTAAAATAACGAGCTTGTATATCTGCAGAATGTCCCGCAAAGTAGAACAGGCCCAGATGGATATGGGCTCTGCTATTCTTGGAGCAGAATTTGAGGGTAAAGCTAGAAAGTGACCTGCAGTCTGGGTTTTCCCAGTTTCTACCCAGGTTCCCTGGTTTCTGGGGACTTGGATGTCATAGCATGGGTCAGTATGGCAACACTCAAGGCTTCGCCGGTCCCCCAGTTGCAAAGAGGTGGAGAAAAGCACGAACACCTCGTGCCTCATTGAAATCAGGTCACAGCAAGCTCTAGAACAATACCACTCAGTCCCATGACTTCCAGTTTGTTCTTCTAGTGGGGAAAACAGAAAGGCCCACTTTTGCGACATTGGGAAAGACAGTCTTCTGTTGTCACCAAAAAGATTTTCAAGTTGGGGAGCAGTTTGGTTTCATTTGGTTTGGCTTTTAAAAAAAAATCAAGATTTTAAGACACATAAACCTATTGTGGGTAGCAGACAAGTTTGAGTATGTTCTGTTTCAAGTCCTTACATATAAAGAAGAAAATCCAGGGCAAGAGTTGCTCAATGCCACTGGGTTACCTGTGGTTCCTGAGGACCGGCCAAGAACCAAGTGAGCAAGCCAAGGTGGGCCGGTTTGAATCCTGAGTTGCTAGTTGGGTCAAGAGAAGTAAGCACTGAGTTATGCAATGCAGTTGGCAGGGAGGACTGATGAGGCTCTGAGTGTTGTTTTGGTAGAAAAATGACTTGGCAATATGAATGGGGGGAGGGAGTAGTGACGTTCCAGGAGGGTCCATATCAAAACAAGTTTTATTAGTGAGGAGAAAAGCAGGCCAGTGGCTTGGTGGTGACAGTCAACTGTTGTTCAGCTAGGGGCACAGCCAGACTCTTAAATATCTTTTCAAACTGGAGGTGATGAACTCTATTGTTTTCCTTTAAATCTAAGTCATTCCTCCTTAGATAGTTGTTTTTTTTAGTTTCTGGTTTTCTAAAGCCTTGCCTTAAGCATCTATGGTCCTTGGACTTTTTATTTAAAAAAAAATGTGTAAGTCTGTATACACAGGCATACCTTGTATTGTTGCACTTTGCAGGTACTGTAGCTTTTTACAAATTTTATTTTATTTTGAGGCAGAGTCTCACTTTGTTGCCCAGGCTAGAGTGAGTGCCGTGGCATCAGCCTAGCTCACAGCAACCTCAAACTCCTGGGCTCAAGCAATCCTGTTGCCTCAGCCTCCCGAGTAGCTGTGACTACAGGCATGCGCCACCATGCCCAGCTAATTTTTTCTACATATATTAGTTGGCCAATTAATTTCTTTCTATTTAGAGACGGGGTCTCGCTCTTGCTCAGGCTGGTTTCGAACTCCTGACCTCGAGCAATCCACCCGCCTCGGCCTCCCAGAGTGCTAGGATTACAGGTGTGAGCCACTGCGCCCTCCCTTCTTTTTACAAATATAAGCTTTGTGAAAACCCTGTGTCGAGCAAGTCTTTTGGCACTATTTTTCGAACAGCACATGATCACTCTGAGTGTCTGTGATACATTTTGGTGAATCTTGCGTATTTCAAGCTTTTTCATCATTATCTGTTATGGCGATCTGTGGTCAGTGGTCTTAGATGTTACTACTGTAATTGTTTTAGGGTGCCACGACCGTGCCCATATGAGATGGTAACTCGACAAATGGCGTGTGTGTTCTGACTGCTCCACTGACCTTTCCTCAGGGCTCCCTGTTCCTCGAGACATAACAATTTTGAAATTAGGCCAATTAATAACTCTACAGTGGCCATTAAGTGTTCCAGTGAAAGGAAGCGCCGAACATTTCTCACTTTAAATCGAAAGCTAGAAATGATTAAGCTTAGCCTAGTGAGGAAGGTGTGTTGAAAGCCAAGATAGGCCAAGAGCTAGGCCTCTTGTGCACAGTTAAACAAGTTGTGAAGGCAAAAGAAAAGTTCTTCAGGGAAATTAAAAGTGCTACTCCAGTGAACAAGGAATAATAATAAAACAAAACAGCTTTATTGCTGTTATGGAGAAAGTTTGAGTGGCCTCCTTTTCCTGAAAGGAAGAGTCTGTTGAGGCGGCAAACTTCACTGTTGTCTTATTTTTCAAAATTGCCACGGCCACCCCAACCTGTGGCCACCACCGTCAGTCAGCAGCTGTCAGTCATTGAGGCGAGACCCCCCACCAGAAAAAAATATTACAAATTGCTGAAGGCTCAGAGATGGTAGTTAGCATTTTTAGCAAGAAAGTATTTTAAAATTAAGGTCTCTGCATTTTATTTTTAGATGTAATGCTGTTGCATGCTTCATAGACGATCGTGTAGTGTAAACATAACTTATATGCACTGGGAAACCAAGACATTCACGTGACTTGCCTTATCGTGATATTCACTTTATTGCAGAAGTCCGGTCCTGAACCCGCAGTATATCTGAAATGTGCCTGCATTCCTTCTTGGTACTATAGGGAATGTGTGCAGGTTAGAGTTGAAATTTTTTTTTTTTTTTTTTTTTACAAACCAAAAGAACTTAGAAATTCAGTTGTCAGCAAATTTTTTGGAGGACTTCCTTTACTGATTCTTACACAGTTTTGCATCCCACGAGTCCTTGATGCTTCAGAGTTCAGGGGACAGATCAAGGAACATCCTATGATTTATCACCCAGTCAACCGCTGGAATTATTTTTTTCCCAAGAAGTTTGATCGGAGGTTATATTTTTGTGCGACAGCGGGAACATTCTTCTTTGAAGCTTCACTGCCACAAAGACTTGCTTTTGAATCCTTTTTAACAAGGTGCTATGGGACAGAAAAAAGGAATGACCTAGTAAGAATAGTAAGAACAATACTAATGTTAGCCACTGGTACTTGTTGAGCATGTACTATGTGTCGAACACTGTACTGTGCTCTTTCCATATGTTATCTCATTCAGTTGTTCCAGTGACCCCGTGAGGTGCTGGTGTGGGCTCAATTGGGTCCCTCCAGAAAGGATATGTGGAAGTCCTAACCCCGGGTATCTTAGAATGCGACTTTATCTGGAAATAGGTTCTTTTCAGATTTAACCAAGTTTGGATGAGGTCATCAGGGTGGGCACCCATCCAATATAACTGACGTCCTTATTTGGACACAGACACAGACATGCACAGAGGGAAGCTGAGGTAAAGGCATCGGAAGAGAACACCATGTGACAGTGGAGATTGGACGATGCGCCTACAAGCCGAGGAATGCCCAAGGTCGCTGGCAAACCACCGGCGCTAGGAAGTGAGTGGCAAGGACTTCTAGCCCCCAGAACCACAAGCAAATACATTTCTGTCGTTTCAAGCCACCTGGTTGTCGGTACATTGCTATGGTAGCCGTAGGAAATTAGTGCGAGTGGGGACTTTCTTATTACAGGGGAGCGGCTCTGAGCTGCGGGGAGAAGGAGGAACCTGTAAACAGAGGAGAGCTTTTTCCAGTTTTAGTCCCTCGCGCAGCGCAGCACCCTGACCAGTAGAAAAAGAAACTTGCGGGTAGATGAGCAGTGTGCCTCAGCCAAGCCCTGGCCACAGTAGCATGGAATCCTGTTCAGCAAATGTTTACTGGACGTGGGTGGGGCCCCCAAGGATGAGGAAGACAGATGCCTCCCCCAAGGCACTTAGTGAGTTCCAAGAGAGACAAAGAGGGAAGCGCATTCAGTTTCCTTTATTTTATTTCTCTCTCTCTCTTTTTTTTTTTCTTCTTTCCTTGATGAATGCCTAGCATTTCTTGTTTGGTTGTATGAGCTGAGCGATGAAGTGGACGGTGGGAGAAATCGCACTGTGTCCCGCCTTCCCACCCAGACGCTGCCTCAGACCAGTGCCGTGGCTGTCCCCTGTTTTCCTGCTCGCCATAATTACCATTATGTATCTTTTCATGAAGGTGGGTGGGGGCGGCAGTGGTAAGGAAATGTAGGCTGGAGAATGCTTCTGCCTTCATCAGAAATGGTGGAGTTGAATTAAAGTCTCCCAAAGAGGAAAACACCTCTTTGCCTTTCCTCTCCTCTTGTCAGCCACTCCCTAAGGCATGGATAAAAGTGTCACTGGTGCTAGATTTCTGGCTTCTAAGGGGGGAGGGGATACTCTGATGTGGGGCAGGGACTCTTAAGCCAGGGGTTTGGGGGGATGGGATGCCCAGCTGCAAAGGAACAGTGAGAACAGTGATGGTGATGTCTGTAAGTCCAGAGCTGCCCTGAACTACCCCTTGGGCTCACCCTTCCAATCCCCTGTCCTCAGTCCTTCAAATCCAGCATCACAAGAATCATGGTATTCTGGGAGGATGGTGCTAGGGAAGGAGCCATGAGGTTTCTGGATGAAATTGTTAACCTTTGCCTGAGACCCCTCCTGGTACCACTTTACTTCCCTTTGAGGTCTTTGAGGCTATGTAGAATGTGCAGGCATCTTACCTATAATACAAGATTTGAGGAGCCAGCAATCACTCCTTACTGGATTGCTGAGGGTTAGGAATGAAAGTAAGAGAGGATAAGGAGAAAATGGAAACCGTCTATAGTATATTTTATACCCTATGGACTCTAGAGTGGACGTTTTAATTAAAATCTAATGGGACATTCCTTCTAAAAAGTTCAGATTGCTGAATAAATTAATTTTAATTCTCACCATTCATTCAGAGTAAATGCTTTTAGAGAAATGGTCTTCATAAAGTAATATGAAAATGGACAGTTAGAAAAATAGAATTTCCCAGCTCATCTGTAGCACATGGTGTTAGTAAGGGACTGCTCCCCGTGGTACATTACTGCAGATTACTTTTTCCAACTCTAGTTCAATGACTCAAGCCCAAATCTCCATCATTTCCCTTTGGAGACTATTACACAGCCCAGCAGATATCCTATTAAGAAACTTCTGATTTGCAGAGGAAAAGGAAAGTTTTAAGGTTGAGATTAAGAAGCAAGGTGATTCATGATCCCAAAGGAAAAGGGCCCCAGACATCTGAAGAGATGGTCCACAGCTGCCACCTTTTCCTTTGGGGACACTCACAGTCACCGAGTAGCTTCGGAAAGTGAACGGGGCGTGTGGATAGGCACACACTGGCTTAAGAAAATGCCAGAGGAATCGGTAACTTGGAGTCAAGCTCAGCCATGGATAAAAAAGGGTGTAGACTTCTAATTAGTGTAGTGCGGAAGCTGAAATGCAGAAGTTGCCTGTCCTGAGCACATTTAGAGATTATGATTCAGTATTCAAGAAGAACATAAAAGTAGCTGTTGATGTAGCTGGGGTAGGAAATGACTCAAGACCAAAAGGAAGGTTTCCATAGATGCAAAGTCAAGGTGAGAGCATGTTCTGCTACAGGAGATAGGAAGAACACAAGGAAGGATACAGTCAGCCATGTCCCCCAAAGTCCTAATAACAGGAAACATTACAAGATAGTAAAAAAGAAATATGGAGTCAAGGGATAGCAATATTACAAAATAAAGAACATTCCATGATTAGCAAAATTTTTTCTCCCAACTGTTGTAGTGCGTCCCATTATAACCAGGCGAGTGAGTTCCTGGCTGTTGGGCTCCACTGTCATGATTCACAGCTCTGGGCTGCTTTTTTTATACTATGGTCTCTTGACATGGCAAAATCAGTATTTCTCTTCTCTGCACAGTCTGTAGCACCTACTGTTTGAATCATTCATTTGACGTTTGCAGTCTTTAGGAGGCCTGTTTACTATTCTGTGTTTTGGTGGATTAAACTCTTTTACTATCTTTTTATTTTTTACTGAGACATATTGGGGGGGCACAGAGCCTCCTACAGAGATGCCTTCGGTTCTCTTGGTAGAGCATCTTAGGAGGGGCGATTCTGTAGTACTCCTCATCCTCCCCTGTCTCAGGACTGAATTTCTCTTTAGGAATGCAAATGGGACAGCCTCCATGATCTGTAAGCACTTTTTACATCCAAAAGCGCTCATGTAAGTGGAGCTTTAACTGAAGTTCGATGTGGCTGGAAGATAGAGACCATTTGTGAGGAAGAGAGGTTTAAGAAAGGAAGACGCCGTGCTGAGGAAGTTAGTTGTGAGATACAGGCGTGAGAAAGTGTTGGTTACTTAGAGGGAACGAAGCATAAGATGGAACAAGAAGAACCTCATTTAATGAAGTTTTGTCTGGACCTTGTGAGGGGATGGTACATTTTTAGTGTCTGGCTTGGAACATCTGGACCCTGGGTACAAGCCCAGCAAGGGTTAATGTTTGGGCCTGGATTTTGTCATTTGTAAAATTAAGAGAAAATAGGATTCCACTTAGGACACCCTTCTCTGAGTAACATCTCTTCCTTTTTTCTCATTGGTTTTGGGTTCTGGTAGACACCAAAACTCTCAAGTAGCTCTCTTAATCCTAATTCTTCTGAGTATTTAGCATGTCCTATATTGCCTTAGTGTTTTTTTGTTTTTTGGTGTGTGTGTGTGTGTGTGTGTGTGTGTGTGGCTCCACTTTCAGACTGTGATTTTCCTGGGAGAGAACATCCCCTACAATAGGCAGAACTGAGTGTCCTCTGTGGGGGATGACCATGTTAGTAGAGCTCTTTTAAACTAGACCTCCAGGCTGGGTATGGTGGCTCATGCCTATAATCCCAGCACTTTGGGAGGCGAGAGGATCGCTTGAGGCCAGGAGTTCGAGAACAGCCTAGGCAACATTGTGAAACCCTGTCTATACAAAAAATTTAAAAAATTAGCCAGGCATGCTGGCAATAATTTTTGAGCTAACTTTTAAATCTTAACTGCCCCAATCAGTCTGCTCTGTTTTCTTGAAGTTTTCTAGGCCATTTGATCAATTAGAAAACCTCTTTCTATGGTGCAAGAGCAAATGTTATCTTCTAAAATAAGATGTCTTTTCACCTTACTCTCATTGCTCTTCTCAGGAAGTGCGGTGACTAAAAGCTGTATGGCGCCCTTGTAAGATGTGGTCACTCTGTGGGAGTCCCCAGGGCTTACTGCCCCTCACTCTCGCACAGGGCTGTTTCCAATGTTTGAGGGGTCCTAACATCAGGTCCTGCGGTGGTGGCCTTAGAATCCACAGCATGGATGTGGGCAGCAAACCCCCTTGGTTCAAAACATCATTCAACGTTTCATGGTGGCCCCAGAAAGAAACATGATAGAGATGAAAAATTACAAATGATTGTTAAATCACAAAAGGGAATAGTTTTTTTTCTATGCTGAATCGGTATCTTGAGTTGATATAAACAGTAACACGCATGCAGTTTCTGGTACTTAAAAGTATGATCCCAAATAATATTTAAATGAAGCTTTGTGTTTAAAAAGCTCACTGGGGGGGATAATTGTGTCAGACTTAATTAAATGACTCAAAAATCTCTATAAACTCTGTATAACTGTTCCTAAAAATAAAATACAGATAGCTGCATCTTAGGGCTTTGTTAAAAGACAATTAATTCTCTAATTTTGGTAGTTAATAATTAATACTAAGTTATTGCTTTCTTTCTAGGCCACACTGGTTTTCACTGCACTCCTGTGTGTATTTGAATCTTTATTCCGTTAATATTCCCCTTTCCTAAGAAGAGCTCTGAACCACCGCTAGTGTGGAAATGTGGCAATGGCTGTGCCAGCCAGGTGCTGGCTTGCTCTCCAGCCTGGCAGCATCCCTTCTCCTGGGTTCTGTACCTGGTGGGATGGGTGGATGTCCTGAAGCCGGGCATTGCGGCCAGCACCTGTAGTCCCAGCTACTCTGGAGGCTGAGGCAGGAGGATCTCACCAGTCCAGGAGCTCAAGGCTGCAGTGAGCTAAGATTGCTCCACTGTGCTCTGGCCTGGGTGACAGAATGAGACCCTGTCTCAAAAAAAAAAAAGGAAAAGGAATCCACTAGCCCAGAGGAAATTTCCAAGGACAAGCAGAAACATGGGATGGGATGGATGGGTTTGGTGTGAGCAAAGGGTGGTGGTTGGTGTCCTTTTTACTCATTCTCTTTATTTTCCTTTTCTGATTTTTAGGGCAGTGTTCTGGGTGTGTTTGTACGTTCTTATATATGGGCATGGAGCGAGCTGGGAAAGATTGTCTCACTTCAGAGAGAAAAACTCTCACTCAGCAAATATTTATTGTGCATCTGCCACGTGCCGGGCACATGGCCTGGACCGTGTGGCAGTTAACCTCCGGCCAGGTGGGTGTGTGCCCGAGCTGGACTCGTTCTGGGCTGGAGACCCTGCTGAGCTCTGGCTGGAGAACTCGCCTCAGGAGTGCTGTTTGTCTTTTCATTATTTATCGTAATTACTCTCGCTTAAGCTGAAAGCTTAGGTGAGAACACCTCGGTCCTTTCAGCAGTCTTCAGTGGAGTCCGACCGGGCACATTCTTGACTTGTACATTCTAGTCATCCAAGCCATCGATCAGCTTGGCATTTCAAGTGCACCGCTGCCAAAAAATCGTTTAGCCAGAGGCCCTGCTCGGGTCTGCAGGGAAGCAGAACAAAATACACGGCTCCTGTTTACATCCTCGGGCCTGAGCCACCCCTTTCTCTGTAGCGGTCAGGATTTCCTCAGGAAGCTTTCCTGGGGGAGGCCGGGCCAGGGCTGAGCAGGATGTGCGGACACACACCCCACTGCCCTCTGGAGCTGGCTGCGGTCAAGGCCAGAGCCGTCTCTGGACCCACCCTCTCCAGTCTGTCGGCTTCAAGGCCAGTTCTCCCGCCCCACATTGGGGTGGGGGCGTCGGTGGGCGCAGGCCGGGCTGCAGCACCCTTGCGCAGGACTCCCTGTCGTGCGGGACTCCCTTCACGCTCTCGCTGGCACGCGGTGCTGGGGTCACGCGCCGGGGAGGGGCAGCCCTCAGGGGCCTCCCAGTCTGGGCAGCAGCAGCAGTGTCAGCATTTCACAGTCACAGCCTGTCCCACGGGGGCCGTGGGTGGGGTCCCTCAGGGCTGCCGCGTCAACTGTGAGCCCAGCTCCAGGAAGAAATGGTGGAGCGCAGGATGTCGCAATTCGTCTGGCCAGACCGAGCCCCTGACCGTGTGTTTCCTCCCGAGCGCGGGTTAGTGAATTATGCAGCTGTGCGGCCGCGAATGCATCTCGCGAGTGCCGTTAATTTAAAAACACAATAGGGGCAGGATTACTTTCTGTGGAAGGACTCGGTAGATGGCTTTATAATTTTTAAATAAACAGTTAAGTTTAGCTTAAGTTTGTTAAATACCCAACTGAGGTAAACCCGTCCTTCTGGGGGGCGAAGACAGATTTTGGAGTAGACAGACACAGGTTCGAAACCTGGGTTTGCTTTGATGAGCCATGTGACAGCGGACGTGTTTGCAAACTCCCCAAGTGTCTCTGCCCTCAGCGGTATCGTAAAACCTACATTAGGTCTCGTATGTTTTAAGGGAAATAACATACAAGAATACCTGACACAGCTATAGGTACACAGATGCTCTGTAGATGTTAACTTTGCCCCTAACAGTCCTCTCATCCATCCAAGACCCCCTCACCCCACAAACACACACACACACACGCACCCCAATCATTCTATTTTCTGTCTGACATGGGTACAAGAATCCTCCTGGGCTCTGAATCCACAAGCATCAGGAAGTCAACAGAAGGCATTCAGCTTGTTTCACAGACTTGATCAAATGCAACAAAGGCAAATAATCCATATGATTTCTGAAGCTGCATGCTGTCTCTTAGTTGGGAAGGCACGGCTCCGTGCAGTGGTTAAGCTCTTAGTAAATGCCTGCCTTGTGCAACATGGCATTGCAAAGAATCACAAAGGAAGAAGACGCGTGCGTTGGCCTGGCAGAGCTGATCCCCGTTGGGGAGAATGCCTGAATGTGTGCTAGGAAAGGGGGAAGGACCACTTTGGAAGCTGGGTTGGTTCATTTGAGTCTCAGGGACTTCTAAAACTTTTTATCTGTAGAGGAGAAAATGAAGTGAGGTTGAAATTAATTGATCTCTTTTTAGGTGTTTTCTGAGTTCTTTCTATGGAGACCCAAGTCATCTCTTCTGCATTTTAGCCAGAGAGTCATGTCAAGCCCCCACGGCCACCCTGGTCTAAAGGGAGGTGGGTGCAGACCTGACCTCAGTCTAGGGCCAGAGACAGGATGCCCCTTGGGTTGAGGGTGCTCCAAAGGAAGGGGAAGCAGCAACAGGAAGAGGGAGTCTTCTACTGTCCAGCTTCCCAGCACTCCTGCCTGCTGAGACCCAGGAGGAAGATGAAGTATCCACCATTCACAGTTAATTTTAATGGCCTTTTGAGAATCTTTTTTTTAACTGCATTTATGGCCCGGGTTTACTCTTGCAGGTCAAAGGTCTTATTCTGGGATATTCATTGACAGAACCATTTTCCCCACTAGTAGTTATTCACAGAACTTTTTCTCGAAATGTAAAAAGAAAAAATTGTCCAAAGTTATCAGCCTAGATCATTTATGATGTGGATATACAGAATGCCTGGATATAGTCCTTATTCATTTTTACAAAATGGAATAGTGCAAATACTTTTTCTGATTATGAGAAATTGTTTAAATTGCAATGACATAAGGAAGCACACCACCTCCTTACCCTGAATCCAGAAACACTAGCATGTAAAAACCTGTTTCTGCTGCTATGCCCTCTCACTTTTAGACTTACAGACTAGAGCCAGTTCTTTATAAGACTTGTATGTGGAATGAAATAATTTTCCTTTGGTAGTGGCTAATTTGCAATGCTATGCTTACTGCATTCGACTTTCTCACATATATAAAACTAATAAACTACATAAACATAGAAGTGCTAAGTGTTAGAACCAACACCTCTTAGGGGTTCATTTTTAATAAGCTTATGTAATTAACACCTTGGACTATATTCCATTTGTTTCTTTTGAAACCATACAAAGAGAACAGGATTGTACACATACATAAGGCACCAGCATAGTTAATATTGGCTTTTTAAATTATAATGAAGTCATGGGTGTTTTAGAAGTTAAAACTTGCTAGTTACTTTTAAGTCTGAGAACCAAAGAGTAGGTATGTTACTTGGAAGAAATTTGAAGCACAAAGCAATATATGAATAGTTTATATTCATCTCCCACGGGCCTGAACATAGTACCTGCTGAAGTGCTTGTTGATTGATCATTTTTTTCCTACTTTTTTGTTCATGCATTCATTCAGTGCATTTATATTGAAAGCCTGCTAGGAACTGTCCTAAGCACCGAACAAAACTTAGAAAAATCTTTGCCTTCCTGGACTTGACACTTCAGTTGGGGAGGGAGACAATAAAAAACTTAAACAAGTAATAATGCATGGTGAAAAGTGATAAGGAGAATTGTAAGTCGGAGAATGGGGTTAGAGATTGTGCGTAAAGGGGAGGAAGTTTGCAATTTCAGAAGAGGGGTTTTTTTGTGGTTTGTTTTCTTGAGACAGTCTCACTCTGTTGCCCGGGCTAGAGTGCCATGGTGTCAGCCTAGCTCACAGCAACCTCAAACTCCTGGGCTCAAGCAATCCTTCTGCCTCAGCCTCCCGAGTAGCTGGGACTACAGGCACGCACTACCGTGCCCAGCTAATTTTTTCTATATTTTTAGTTGGCCAATTAATTTCTTTCTATTTTTTTAGTAGAGACGAGGTCTTGCTCTTGCTCAGGCTGGTCTCGAACTCCTGAGATTGAGTGATCCTCCTGCGTCAGCCTCCCAGTGTGCTAGGATTACAGGTGTGAGCCACCATGCCTGGCTTCAGAAGAGGGTATTTAAGGAACATCTGCAAGGGGTGAGGGCGGGTAATGGTGGGGAGAACTTGTCCCCTTCTGAACAGGCAGAGGGAGACAAGTGCAAAGCCTGGCGGAGGCTGAGTGGGTCTGGAGTGCCACTGCAAGGTGGCCGGTGGTGCTGGACAGCAAGTGAGGGAGGGGTGCCCAGTGTGATGAGACTTTTAGGCCACCCTGGGGACTGTGGCCTTTATTCTGAATGAAATGGGAACCTGTGTAAGGTTGTCGAGCTGAGGGACATGATCTAACTCAGGTTCTAACAGGATCTCTCTAACGTCTGTGTTTCAAGGGTGCTGGAGGGTGCAAGGAGGAAGCCCCATGTGTGACTTCCCAGTATAAAATTCAAATCCAGCTGGTGAACTGCTGTGCTCTGTGGTTCCCATCCTGACAGAATCAGCGCTTTTTTTTTTTAAACGAGCCATCTCGATAGTACATTTGATTTTCTTTGTAAGGGTTTCCCCCAGAATGTGGCAAACAATTAAAAGAAAAATATTTGTCCTCTCAACATCCCACAGAAGAAAGTGAAATTGCCCCTTTTTTATAGGGCAATTGAGAAGCATAAAAAGTCTGGGTAGGTGGCAGGCATGTTTTAACTAGTTCATTTCCTCTTATGAAATTGTTTCATTGGAAATCCAAGAACATGAATGGGAAAGAGGGGAGTATGTCCGAGCAATCATTGGCCAGAAAAACTGTTGTTGAGTTGATAAAAATGTTAATTCTTCTATGAAATGAATTGCTCTTTCCAAAAAGTATACATTAGTACATCTAAACATTAGATGTCAATGAAAAAGCCAGTGGCGATGTTAGTTAATTCTCAGCTCATGTGGTACAAAGCAGATGCTCTCAAATTCCAAGATGTTTTTATTTTTTTAACTAAATGTTATTGTATCTATTTGAGGTTTACAATGTGATGCTATGGGATACGTATAGATACATACAGCCACATTTAGGTGGTGCAGTAGTTCCCATAGTGAAGCAGATTAACAACATATCTATTGTCTCACATGATTCCTTTTTTTGGTGTCTGACAAGAGCAGCTAAAATCTACTTATTTCACAACAATCTCTAATATAATGCAATTTTATTAACTTCCAAGGTGTTTTTAATCTACGAGTAAGAACAGATCCATGTGCCTGGATGCTTTTGCAGAGCACTTTCACATTATATTCTTGGCAACAGTAAAAGTCTTTTATGATGAAAATTGAGATCATCTTGAGGGGAAGTGATGTAGTTAGGAAAAAACTTTTCTCTCTGAAGGAACTGCAGTGAAAGAATGGCCGTCATGCCATATATAATATTTTATGTGGTTACACATGTAGATGGTTGTATAGATGGACAGATACATAGATATAGGTGTAGATAATACTCACGTATGTGTCTGCAACAAGAAGACTAATTTTGTTGGGCTGGCATTCTCTAACTCTGATTTTTCTTATATGTTATAGATCGGGATGTGGTACAGGATAAAAGCACCAGATTGCCCTTACACCTGACACTCAGAGGCGGGCCCTTGACTTCCCAAATGGAATCCTTAGTGCAGTGATTGCTGTAGTGGGACCGGCCCAGAGACCAGGGAGTGCTCAGAAGAGCAGATGCCAGAAGCTAAATCATGAAGCAGGCGTGGGGAGGGTTAGGTGTGGAATGAAGAGTTGTTTGGGGATTGCTTGGCGTTTTTCCAGGGCAATGGGTAAATTGATTTCTGACTTCGGAAAGATACCACCCAAGTGGTATCTAGAGGGCTCTAAAATAGTTTACAGTAAATAGAAACAAGCAGGTTTCCCTTCAGCCTCTGGACAGGCCTTATTGTAGCTGCATATTACCACACAGGGAATGAGCATGTTTTCTATGATCACAGCATCGCTCTTGTATATTTGTTTTCTTACAACATCCGATCCGGTGGCTGGAACCTGTGGCACTCCAGGTGTGTCTTCCTCTGGTCTCCCTGGTGGAAGTGGAATGTTGAGCATTCACCACATGAGTTCCTGGCTTATTCAGTGCCTTTCTATGCAGTCTATATTTTTTCTTTTTCTTTTTCTCCAGACAGGGTCTTGTTCTGTTGTTTGGGTTTGAGTGCAGTGGTGTCATCATAGCTCACTGCAACCTCAAATTCTTGGGCTCAAACGATCCTCCTGCCTCAAACTCCTGAGTAGCTAGGACTACAGGTGTGCACCACCACACCTGGCTAATTTTTATATATTTTTTTAGAGATGGGGTCTTGCTATGTTGTCCAGGATGGTCTTGAACTCCTGGTCTCAAGTGATCCTCCCACCTCAGCCTCCTAAAGTGCTAGGATTACAGGTGCAAGCCACCACACCTGGCCCTATATAGTCTATCTTTGTTTCAAAATTGTAATTGCTGTTTTCTGTCAGGATATGGGAAGACTGTGAGACTTTTGTGACTTTGATTACACCCATTGCATCAAGAAACTTTTCCTTTTATTCTTTTTGGTATAAGAAATGTCTTTGGATTCCAAACAAGGTCTATGACATATATGTAATATGTTTAGAATTTTCAGCAATAAGTGGAAATAATTAGAAATCAATATTTCCTGTACTTTAATTTGGGAGGCTAGGTTTCTTGTCTTTTGAGACAACTCACTCAAAACTTTATGGTCTTCAGTTACTGTTTATTCATTTTTAAAATAAAGTTACCTAAATATGATCAAGATCATATTTAGGGCCCTTCCCAGTATTGAAGTTCTAGGTTTCTGTGTTTATAAAAAAAATGGAATTCTGTGCCCCTCATGTGATACAACCTGGTTCCATCAAATAATAGGGTAAATTTTTGCCTTCCTGTTTGGAGGAGTGATGATTTCCATTTCATGGGTGGTTACTGAGTGCCGGTTGATCTGCCAAGGGTTTACAGGTATCATTTTATTTAATCCTATTACTACCTGTGGGGCAGCTGTTATGTTATTGCTATTTTACAGATGAGGAAAATGAGGTGGAGCAAGGTTAAGTACCTTACTCTGGGTCACCAGCTTGTAAGTGGCTTGCAGGGTTCAGATGCAAGACTTTCTGATCCCTTGACGGGAGCTCTCACGATTCTCCCTCACGCAGGCCAAACTGACTGCGGGAAGTGTCTCTCTTCCTGTGTGATTGCGGCCATAGCTGAAAAGAGGAATAACATCCCAGTGAATTTTGACCCTGTCTGCACCGTTGAAAAGCCACAGGCTTTTCTATGACACAAGTGGGAAGGGGTCTCTTGCCAGGGATCACAGAAGCAGTACCGTGGCAGTGGTTTTTTTAGGGTCACTGTATTGGTGTCAGCAGCGTTAATAATTCACAGCTGGACAGAAATATAACAAAACAGAGCTGGCCAAGGTCTGGGTGAGCTTCATGGATGAAATCTCCATTTGTTAGGGGAGTTTCTAACTGGTAAGGGCCAAGGAGCTATCAATTCACAGGTGCTAACGGAGTGTCCTGTTAAGAAGTTTTTATGTGTATTGCAAAATTAATGAAATCAGGGCCACTGCTTTCAAAATCTCTGTGGTTTGGTTGTCACTGAAGTGTAAGTCAGGGAGTTTAGTGCTCTATTTAAAGCATAGAGCTTGGGCTCTGTCTCCATGCTTAAATATCCTTCTGTGGCCATTGAATTCATGAGGAATCCCCAAATCTGGGTTCCTTCCTGCCTCCCCAGGCCCTTGCCACACCTCTGTACTTTGACCCTTTATCCACCAGGATAGCTTTTCCTCTTGGAACAGTTTAGGATATCTCCTGACTCTGGAATTATATTTGTTGTCCCTACTGCCTGGAGCCATACCTCCCACCCCTGTCTCCTGGTTCTTCATTTGTTATTGTTTCTAAGGACATACTTTGTGTTTCAGGGTCTCCCTCATTAGGCTGTATTACTGTTAGTGGGGACAGGGACCATGAGTAAGAGCTCATCATTTTATGTAAAAATGCTACTTTAATGGGCTACTTACTTTAATCTACTTTAATCTGTCTATTGCTACTTTAATCTGTCTAATGCTACTTTAATCTGTCTATTCATAGTTGCTGAATGAATTTTATCGCACTCTCTGGAAGGAGAGAGATCAGCCCCAGTGCTTTCCATCCATCCCTCCATCCATCCTTCCATCCATCCATCCTTCCATCCATCCCTCCATCCATCCTTCCATCCATCCATCCTTCCATCCATCCCTCCATCCATCCTTCCATCCATCCATCCTTCCATCCATCCATTAATCTTTCCTTCCTTCCTTCCTTCCTTCCTTCCTTCCTTCCTTCCTTCCTTCCTTCCTTTCTTCCATCCATCCAGCCATTAATCTTTCCTTCCTTCCATCCATCCATCCATCTATCCATTTCTTTGATGGATATTTCTTAGGTAACTGCTAAGTGTCCTGAGTTGCAATGGTGTTAGGTACTGAGGTTGCAAAAATGAATAAAACTCAGCAACAGCTTTCAAAAACTCTAAAGTCTCTTGGTGACAACAAACTCATAAACAAGCCACCTTTTATAATAAAATTTTACAATGAGAAATTTCCAGTGTCTGCAAAGGTAGAGAGAATATGTTCTAGAGTTCCTCTATTCCGTCAACTGCTGCAGTTTTCCATCACTGCCGATCTTGTTTCATCTGTATCTGCACTCATTATCCCTCCGTCCTGGGGTTTTGAAGGAAATCCCAAGCATCATGTGAAGTCATTTGTATGTGAGATGGGGAATGTGTGCTTTACATCAATGCAGAAGGGCAAGTGCCATGCAAAGACCATGTTTTAGGTATTACCTGTTGGTTCTTAAAATATGGAATTTTTGGCAACAGTTACCAAGAAACTGTTTAATCAACTTTGTGAATGGTTACAGCTGGTGCCTACTGTCAGTCCATCTGGACTTCTGTGTCTCGCTTGAAGGAAATCAGAGTAAGTTCAGTCTGACTCCATGTATGGGTCACACCTTGTGGTTCTCTGCTCAAGCTATGGCAGAATTTAATTCTCATAAAACACAACACTGCAATGATATATATCATCGAACCACATTTCTAGAAATTTCAGGATTATTCTGAGATTGATATAATGATTTCCACAATGCTAGTAATGTCACTGTCAGATTTTGATTGGTTAGATGCTTGAAAATGCCCACATCCTCAGGTTTGTGTGCCAGAGGCAGCCAGAGAAAACTCAAAGTGTGATTCATACTCGTCAAAATCTGTGAATCTGTTCTAAAATTGTGACTTCATTCCCACCCAATTAGCTCTGCTATTCTTTCCAAATCTGATTCTATTAAGCTCAGGGCAGTTTAGAAATGGAAAATGAGTGCAGTCTAAATATTGCCATCTGCTAAATCCAAATGTCCATTTTAGTCTGAATCTATATTTGTACTTTAAAGAAATAAATGATCAATGTGCACATTCTTCTCTTTGCATTTTCAAGTTCTCAAGGTTCCTGCACAACACTCTTTTGAGCCACCGATCGCCAGCAGATTGGATTTTTCATAGCCTTTAGTTCCAAAGAGATCTTATATTAAGCAAACAGCTTAGTAAATCGTTTCACGTTCTCATGACTTAACTGTATGACTGCATTAAAATAAACTTATGACTACATTTTGCACTTCTGAGCAAAATGAATAAAACATTATGTTTTATTAAAATAAAAATTCATGTTTCTTGATTTTATACTGTACACTTAGCACCTAGCACCAGGAACATAGTAGGTGTTCAGAAAATATTATTTGAATTAATGAAATAATCTATAAGTTGTTGATGATTGAAGGCTACAAACACAAGCAAATTTTATAGCCTTCATCACTTCCTTCATCACATCTGACAATCAAAGTGATGTGCAGAGGTGCCAGTACATACTCTCTGCGTGAGGGATGTGGGAGAGGTCTTCTTTTTGACTATGGATTATAGCTATGGCCATAATCTCCACGGCCAGGAAACTGAGTTTGTTCAAACTCCTTCCCAACTGGTAATTAGGGATTACTAGTTTGTGCATAAAATTTTGGTAATACCGTTTTTTGCTAAGAATCTCAAGGCTTTCAAATCCTGGGGTTAAGCAGGCTGCATTGGTCCTGATGGAGGTACGTGAGAGGAAAAGACGTTTTTGACTTCATCCTACCACAGATGACATTTCCCCAGCAGAGTATAAGAAGAGAACAGTGCAGAGGACATGGGAAGCGTCTACGTGTTTAAGGGTGAGCTGAGGAGGAGGGGTACAGAGTGACCAGGAGACCCAGAGGAAGTTAGGTTCTAAAATAGAGAAAGTGGGAGAGCCCCCAGGGCTGCAGCCTGGGAGGTGATCTCCATCAGTGACTTTGAAACTTTTGTCACAGATTCACTGGAAGGAATACATTTTGTGTACACATTGTGATCCAGTACAGTAATTCATATACACAACTTCATGAAATGTGTTCCAACATTTTCCATTCTGTTCTGTGCTCCTCTATGCTTTGCCAGGTTGTGCCATATCATTTAATCAAATGTTGGTCTCAAATGTCTCAATCCATCTTATGACCCTGTGGTGGCTTGTACTGTGTTAACCCTTCCCAATATGTTTGTGGGTTAGGGACAGCCACAGAAGATACCATGTGTGAGATATGGAGGCTGGAAGTGAATCAGCAATAGCTGTGTTTTTAGACCTTAAAGGTTGGCAGAGGATGCCAGAGGCTCACACATGGTGTCGCTGATCTGCTAGCTTACCTTGTTGGCACGAGGCGGTGCTGGGACCCACAGCACCCCCAGGACATGCCAGATCTCCGCCTTTTCCTAGTCCTTTTCCTAGGTGTGTGCAGGTCCATTGTGAAGAGCGCAGCCTTCTCTTGTGGATTACTGGTAGCACCATGGTTGGAGTTGATGAGAAACAGAGGTAGATTCTGGTTGTCTTCATGGTTCCAGTGTCCTCGTGGGCTCTGTTTTGTCCTTGTTCTCATTCACACCCAACTTCCTAACTGCCGGCCTGGCTGACCTAGAGTGACTTTAGGTCAGCACAGTCTGTATGGGCTGTTTTGCCAGCTCCCATGTCACCCGTAGTGGTTGTGGACCAGAGGGTCCAACCTTGACCCGTTCAACTCCTGCTGGGTCATGGTCTGCAGGGTGAATAACACTGCACTTGCTTATCCATTTGGGAATAGGAAGGAACTTCAAACTCTTTATTTATACCTGTTTTTATTTCACTTAAAATGCCTATTTTTGTGTGTATTTTAACATTAATAATTGTAGTTATAAATATAATTGATATTATTAAGTGCCTATAGGCTGGGCATGGTGATTCACGCCTGTAATCCTAGCACTCTGGGAGGCTGAGGTGGGCGGATCGTTCAAGGTCAGGAGTTTGAAACCAGCCTGAGCAAGAGCGAGACCCCGTCTCTACTAAAACTAGAAAGAAATTAATTGGCCAGCTAAAAATATATAGAAAAAATTAGCTGGGCATGGTGGTGCATGCCTGTAGTCCCATCTACTCAGGAGGCTGAGGCAGGAGGATTGCTTGAGCCCAGGAGTTGGAGGTTGCTGTGAGCTAGGCCGACACCACGGCACTCTAGCCCGGGCAACAAAGTGAGACTCTGTCTTAAAAAAAATAAAAAATAAGTGCTTATAGTTTTATATAGAGATAATATATATTCATAAATAAACATACATATATTGAGAAGGCTCCGCGCCCCAATTGTTTTTCTGATATTTTCTCCCTCAACATTTGGAGACCACTGCTCTAGAAGAGGGAGATGAGAGAGTTCTGGGAAGGGGGGGTGTGGTCAATCCTGCCTCCTGGGAGGCCATTCTTTCTCTAGGAGGTGATTCCTGTTAACTGGGACCCGCCTATGTCCAGTAGTGACACCACGACCATATCTGCCAAAGCAAGAATTAGACATTGCACTGGCAAATTCTGCCTGTTTTTGGAGAGAGGGGAATGGAAGGTCTGAGATCAGCCCTGCTCCAGCCACCTGCCATGTGGGTGTGCCCCCAGGGCCCTCGCTGGCCTTCAGCGTGATCTAATATGTCCCGTTAGTGTATGTTTTTAGTTGCTACATGTTAAAGACTTTTTCCTGAGACAAACTGCATTCCAGCTTAAGCCATCTGTAGAAACACTGGGAGTTATAACTCAGAACAGTATTTGAGATCAATTAATTACTCAATGAATTTCTCCAGAATGCCGTGGCGAGGTGGGATGATAGAGCTAGTGGGGACAGTGACATTGCACATGGCGTGGATGTACAGACGCTACATACCACGTATGTAGCAGTTTCACCTGAAAGCTTTGCTAGAAGTGTTTATCCCCTCAGAATCTTTAAACAAGCTAATCAAGAGTGAATACACATTGTGAAGTCATTCAAGAAACCAGTTAGGCTTCATTGTATTGTAGTGATTTATTTCATTTAGTGGATTCGGCTTGGAGGGGAGGGAATATATAGTTGGAGATATATACATATAATTTCCATCCACCCCTCTCCAGAACAACAGGGGTGGCATAGAATTTATATTACACAAAATATATCATATATGTACTTCTTGTTGTGGATAGAAAAGGTAGAGAAACAGTAAATGAGTCAGGAGTCTGTTCTTTTTCTTCCCCTCACCTCTTGGGGAGTTAGAACAACACATTTGAGTAGCCTCTTGGGGCTCTCTGCCTTTATAGATACATAAAATAGGAGGACCACAAGTTCATTTGCACAATTTGCATATAATCTGCAAGAGACAGATTACATTGTATCGCCTGGTGTTTTCAAAGAGTTGTTTTTTTTTTTTTTTCCTTTTTCTTTTTTTCCTCGTTAAGTCTGTCAGCGTATTCTAAACCATAAAGGACATCTGGGGAAAGAAGAGGAAAAAAAAATAACAAAGGTAATGATGTACATGCCTTCTGTTTTTATAGTCATTTTAGTTTTTGAATTTTCCAGAGAGAGAAGTGTATTGGAATATCAGGAATACCATTAAACCAATAGTTGAGAGAACAGTGCTCAGTTTCTTTTCTCCTTAATTGCAAAAGCAGTCCCCTCAGTCTGAACTGTTGGGTACAATGCCCTTATCGCAGTATTTGTATGTTGGTTGTTTGAAAGATGAATGTTCAAGATCTGTGTGCTCTGTGGCTTTTGGGGAAGGGTACACAAGTTTGAATTCCACTGAGCCGACACTGGTAGTGGGACCACACATATAAATGAAGTTTGCACCAAGTGAAATGGATGGTTGCACAGACAAATGAGGAAAGAGAACTTGAAACCATATGCATCCTTTTTATTGTTTTTATAGACAGGGATGGGAAAATTCTTGTAAAAAAATAACACAAAATTTCACAATTTACTTAAAAAAATTATTTTGAGGAAATAAAGTTTTCCCCTTTTGCTAAACTTGAATTAATGTTGTTTAAGCCTAATGCCTGAGAACCGAAGGGGAAAAAACAAGGAAGAAGTGAAACAGATGAGGCCAGTAATAAACTGTAGGCCAGAACTTTTTGAACACTTTAAAAGAAAAGAAAACATTTCAAAAGGGATCTGTTTTAGTGTTTTAATAGAGATATTTATTATAATGAATGTAGAAATTTAATTTATTATAATGAATGTAGAAATGTAAAGTCTTATTATGGTTAGAAGTTTATTTTGCAACATCAATGAATGCTTCTAGACCTTAGCATTGCGGGATGTTGAGTCAGACAGAGACTTCACATTCTCACAAAGAAAGATACACAAATGCGGTGCTATTGGAACATCAGCTGCATGATTTAGATTTCCTACAGACTCATGTTGCAAATATTTTTAGTAAATTTCACTGAGTCTGTGAAAAATATTTCAGAGGTCTAATAGCTATCTCAAATAAGAAGAAGTTGGATAAAAAGGATGCAAAAGTTGTCAGATAGTCCTGAAAGAGGATGGATTTTTTTAAACAGTCACTTTATTGAGGTGTAATTGACATGTATAAAGCTGTGCATATTTAATGTCTGCAGCTCAGAGAGTTGGGGGGGGGGGGTAAGCATACACTGGCGAAACCAGCACTGCCAAAAACACATTCGTCACTTCCCAAAGTTTTCCTCCCACACCCTTTATCATTATTATTATTTGTTTTTTAAGAGCCTGGGTTTTGAGTGGATAAGGAGAATCCTCAGCTAGTTTGTTGGTTCCACTTGATTGGGAGGTAAAAGATTCCCTTTTGGGGGAATGGCAGACAAGGCCTAATTCTAAAAAATACATGTTCTTTTATATTCTTGCCTTTCTCGGCATTTAAGTCATCAAGACTAATGAAAGTGGTAATTATGGGGACTTGCTGCACATCTGGAAAGCGATTTGGGAAAATGTAAAGGCAGTCATGCCACCCTGTTCTAAATTATTATCTGGAGTGAGCAGTGGCTATTACAGCATATTGCAGTGTGTGAAATGTTGGCTTTCGTTGGCCTGAGTTGAGTCAACAGCTGCTTTCTTAGTCATGAGCTACTGATATAATCTTTCAGGTCTCCAAATTATTGGGGGGAGTTTTAAGTGATTGGGAGTGGGATAGAGATTTCACTAGTAAGAAAAAAAAAAAGATCAGTAGCTTGCAAACTTTGTAAGTGAAAAGTTGGTTTCGAAGATGCTTGTGATATTGTGAAATTTGTATTTGGTCTTAACCTTGTTTACTGGCAAAACAAGTTGGAATCTCTAAAGTGACCTGTCTTTTTGTATGCTAAAGAGTATGACTGCTGGCTAGCCACCCCTAAGTAGCTTCAGGATGGGGGCTGGTGGCAGGAAAGACCCCAGGCAGGATTACTGGTTGGGAGTTTCAGCCCCACCTCCACCTCCAGGGAAGGGGAGAGGAGCTCAAGGTTGAGCCAATCACCAATGGCCTTTGATTTAATCAGTCATGCCTACATAATAAAGCTTCTCTAAAAACCCAAAGACTGGGTTCTGAGCTGAATACTTGGAGGTTTCTGCATGGTGGCAAGTCTAGAGAGGGCAGGGAAGGTCTGAGCCACTTCCCCCGTACCTTGCCCTATGTATCTCTTTATCTGGTATTCATCGGTATCCTTTGTGATAACCTTTATTATTACCCAGTAAATGTAAGTATAGAGTTTCCCTGAGTTCTGTGAGTGAGCAATTAATCGGACCCAAGGAGGGGATTGTGGGAACCCCACTTTGTAGCTGGTAAAACAACCTGGGGCTTGCTATTGGTGTAGGAAGTGGAGGGCAATCTTGGGGGACCGAGCCCCCTACCTGTGGGATCTGACACTGTCTCCAGGTTGATAGAATTGGAGTGAAGTAGAGAACCCCCAGCTGGTGTCCGCTGCAGAACTGATTTCTTGGTTGGTGTGGGGGGCGAAACCCACACACATGTGGTTGGTGTTAGAAGTGATCTATATTATAATAAGAGTATAGGAGAAACTGAGTTTGTTTTTTCCTGGATGATCAGAATGTTGTTAGGATATATGAGAAAGGAGGGAAAAGGTGGGGAAGTAGTTTGAACAAAGCTATGCAAATATTTATCTTCTAATTGTTTTCTGGTGGCTTTGATTAGTCCAAGAAAACAGTCTGCTGGGATAGGTCTGACAGTTCACAAACATGAAAGCTGGTTACTATTGACAGAAACCAGAACTCCACATTGGAGCACCTTGGAGTGGGGCTCTGTGTGTAGGAGTGATTGGTTTGCATTCCAGAACAGCAAGCCACAGGGAGGTGTGTGGGCTATAACCCCCTTTTAACAAGTTCGCTTGGGTATTGAAAGACCAGGACGTTTGTTCCAGTTGGCCAAAGGTGGCAGGTGTCTTTCATTTCCTGGAAGGATGAAGGCAGAAGTCTCTGGGTGAGGATAGCATCACAGCCCTGAGAGACCACGGTGACTCTGAAGAGCCCAGGATCTCCCATACGCTTGGGCAGTGGTGGGGATCAGGTCTGCAACTCAGGAAAAGTTGTTTCCCTTTGCCCTCAAAGTCACTCTGGGAAGCGTGCCCCTTTGACTTCTGTTCCCAATATACGCTGGGGAGAGGGGCTGAGAAAACGTGAGGTGCTCGAGGTGAATGGGGATGGTGATGCCTTTGTTTCTTTGACGTGTAAGCAAACATCCCTAGTTTAATTGGGGTGGAGGTGTCCTGATGCTAAAGATTGCCCAGTTCCCTTTGTCCTGGGGACTGCCAGGCAGCGTGGAATCGAGCCCTTGCCTCCCGGGGGCTGGCGCTTGGCTATTTTAGTCATGGCTGTTGGTAGCTGTGGTCAGAACAGGTGAGCCCATGGGAGCTGCTCTTCTGCTCTCCTCCTCTCCTAGTTTCCTCCAGTCGTTTCCCTCCATTCCCTGCCTTGCGCAGCTGGAGGAGGCTGCCTGTGGCTGTCTGGCTCCTTTCTGGCGGCCCTGACCCCCCAGTCCACAGGCCTTCACTGGGCTGGAAATGGGGACCCCAGGTGAGGGGGACTGAGAGCCAGGCTGGTACATTTGGGGTTTATTTGCAGGGTGGGCGAAGGGCGTGGCATGGAAAGCTCTCGGTGGAGGAAGACACGGTCAGATCTCAGCTTAGCAAGATCACTTTGGTGGCAGATCGGGCCAGGTGGGGAAGGAGACGGAAAACCAGTTGGGAGGTCGCGGATGTTCATGCTGTGGCCCAGGGGGCATGTGTTGTTGAGCTGCAACGGGTCGGGGCAGTCCTAGGGATTATAATTTGATTTATCACACCGTATTTCAGGAACCCCGCCTTCAGCTGTTCTGGCCTGGCTCCCTCTCCGCCCGAGAGAGATTCTTTCTGTTTGCAGGTAGTTTCCTTTCCTGGAGGCAGTGAAGCAAAGATCGGAGGCTGCTGTGCATGTCCTCAGAGGTCCTCAGCGGATTTCCATCCTGACGGATGTCATTACCGTCCTGGGCGTGTGACCATCCACGTTTTGAGCAGAGGGGCTCCCACCTCAGCTGCGGTGGGTCTGTGGGTCTAGCCAGTCATCTCAGACAGATTGACTGACTGAAAAGAGGGAACGACTTTTGCCCAGACATGTTCAGATGTTCAGAGATCTCCCTGGCCTTGGAAGAGCCCTTCCTGTCCCTCGCTCTGTACTAGGGACTTTGAAGCAGTTACCTCACGTGTAGCACATGATACTGCTGGGGAAGGAAGGGGCTTTTCTAAAAAATCACTTCTTTCGATTTCTGTTTCTCCTCTCCCTTAGTTCTGAAAAATCAGCGAATGCAGAAGTGGGGCAGGGATGGTCCTCGCTCTGCCCGAGCGGGCTTGAGGTCTTGAGCAGGAAGGCTTTGGGAGAAACCTGGCTCCCAAGCCCTGCGTGCACCTGCGGCTGCTCTGCAGAAGCAGGCATGCGTTGCCATGGCTGGTGCACCAACATTAAATAGCCAGAGGTGCTGGCAAGCAGTCTGTAAAGTGGAAGATATGCGTGCAACTTTACGTTGTCTAAAAGTTGTGTTTTCCTCCGTTGTCTTGGTAAAATCATTTTCCTTGGTTGTCTTGGTTGAGTCATTTATTCGTGCCAAAGAGTAACATGTTGGGGGGTAAAAAAGGAGCCAAGGAGAGGGATGTCTCTCTGCACGAAAGAATTGATGGAAGAAATGGCACAGCTTACACATGGATGCAGCCTCTGTCTCCTCCTTGTAGGTGCTCAGACTTGCATTTAGGATCCACATACCTAAACGAAGACTGCAGTATGAAATACGGGCTTCTAGTGAATATTAGACATTAAGTTTTGAGCACTTATTGTGTGCCTGGCAGAACACATGAGCAGGCTAAAGTCTGAGTGCTCCCAACATGACGTAGGTGCTTGGATCATTACAGTGCTCCCGAGAGATGAAGAAACAGGTCCAAGGCCACTGAACCAGTACCAAGGCAGCAGAGCTGGGTGCAAACGCAGAGAATGGGTGGTTGGGACTCGTGGCTCACACCTGTAATCCTAGCACTCTGGGAGGCCGAGGCGGGCGGATTGTTTGAGCTCAGGAGTCTGAGACCAGCCTGAGCAAGAGCGAGATCCCGTCTCTACTAAAAATGGAAAGAAATGAGCCAGACAACTAAAATATATAGAAAAAATTAGCTGGGCAAGGTGGCGCATGCCTATAGTCCCAGCTACTGAGGAGGCTGAGGCAGGAGGATCACTTGAGCCCAGGAGTTTGAGGTCGCTGTGAGCTAGGCTGACACCATGGCACTCTAGCCTGGACAACAGAGTGAGACTCTGTCTCAAAACAAAAACAAAAACACAAACAAAAACCACAAAACTCAGAGTATGGGCTCCAGAGCAACTACTGGGGCACTTGCCTCAGTGAAGAGACAAGTGACATGTTTACTTATTTATTTAGGTGCAGTTGTAGCATGAACTCTTTCACCTGTACTTGGAATGATTAATGAATGTCTAATGAATAATAGGAATATTAATGACTAGAATAATAAATAATGAATACAAATGAACGTAAATGACAAAAAGATTTCCCCCTTTTGAGAGCCTTACGAGATGGTGTATGGTGAGCTATGTCCCTTGGTTTCTGAGTTCTCAGGCTCCAGTTAGAATTTCCAGAGGTGATCCTAGCTTCTGTCTCTTTTGTGAGCTTCCCAGGAGGTGCTGGTGTGGCCAGGGGCTGCACTGGGCGTTAGGGGGCCTGTTATGTGCCCTTCCTGAAGGCACTTCCCTGGCATTTTCTGCTAGCCCCGCTACACAGGTAGAGAGGTGCAGGTCGGAGCCCGTGGCCTTGGCACCAGACAGTCCCAGGTTGGAGATCTGGCCTCTTTGCTTCTTGGTCCTGTGAGCCGTGGGCGGCCACTCAACTTCTTTGAGCTACTGTTTGCCCATTGATACAGCGAGGGAGAAAACAGGCCCCATCTCAGAGGGCTGTCCTGAGGATTAGGAGATCTCACATGGGAAATTTGGACTGGCACCTGATGCTCATCGATTAATAATTACGAGCCGTTATTTCCCCAAACTTTGCATAGAGGGAGGTCCAGTGGCTGTGGGCTTTAACAAGGTGCCCTGCCCTCACTGCCTGTGTTCTGTTCCTGTTTCTTCCTGCTGCTCAGGACGGCTCGCTGGGAAACATCGACGACCTGGCGCAGCAGTATGCAGATTATTACAACACCTGCTTCTCCGACGTGTGCGAGAGGATGGAGGAGCTGCGCAAGCGGCGGGTTTCCCAGGACCTGGACGTGGTGAGTGGAGGCGCTGGGCATAGACCTCTGCCGAGCCGGCTGCTCGGGTTCAGGCTCCTCCTGGGTCCTCCTCGCAGTCCTGGCCTGCCTGGGGCACCTGTGTGCAGGCCGCCGCACTAGCGCAGGGTAGACTGGCCGATCCCCGGGGCTCCAGCCCGGTCCCGCTGTGGGCATCAAAGGGAGCGAGTGTTGGCGGGGGCCATAGGGTCAGATCTTTGCACTCGTTAAAACACTAGATTTTTATTTCTATTTTTTTTTTTTTTTTTTTACTTAAGGGAAAAAGGATGTTTTTATTACACTACATTTTTATCAGCTCTAAGCCCAAAGGGTGTCTAAGCCAGTTCTTTTTTCTTTTTCCTTCTCTTTTTTCTTTCCTTCCCTTCTCCTTTTCTTTTTTTGAAAAACAATATAAAATTTAAAGAAGCAAGAAATCACCCATAATCTCTCACATAAGAATAACCATGTGGGTATTTTGGTAGGTACACTTTCAGTGTTTTTGTGGGCATTTTAAAATCAGCAGTACAGTCCTGTGTGTGTGTGTGTGTGTGTGTGTGTGTGTGTGTGTGTGTGTAACTCACTTCTTGCTTTTTTACTTAACATTTTATTATAATTGTTCTTCCATGTCTTTGTGACTTCTTTGTCATCACCATCTTTCATTGCTTCATTCTCCTTTCTCACTTAGGTACATGAAATCATTTGGCTGTTTCATAAAGACCTTTATGTCTGTAATTAGTGGAGCATTTGGACTTGCATGTGATAGTAAATAAATGGCTTAGGGGAGCTCTATTTAATTTGTATGTGTGCTAGTAGTTGCATGCTGTACCTTTGATACAAAATATCTTACTGAAGCTTCTTATTTATCAGTTTAAATTTGCTACATATTGGATTCATTTTAGTTCCTTGTCTTTCAGATTGTTTTGTTTCACTGTGTTGACCTCAAGACCTCCTCAGGAAGAGGGTGGGGGGTGAGACAGAAGAAAAGACTCAACCCTCTTTATCCTCTCATCCATCCCAGCTCCTTTCGGACCATCTGATGTATAGGGGGGCTACATGGCTCTGTTTTGAATAACAAAGTTCCTCTGTGGTGGCTCACACCTGTGATCCTAGCATTCTGGGAGGCCCGGGCAGGTGGATCCTTTGAGCTCAGGAGTTCGAGACCAGCCTGAGTAAGAGCAAGACCCCATCTCTACTAAAAATGGAAGGAAATTAGCTGGACAACTAAAAATACATAGAAAAAATTAACCGGGGATGTTGGCACGTGCCTGTAGTCCCAGCTATTTGGGAGGCTGAGGCAGGAGGATTGCTTGAGCCCAGGAGTTTGAGGTTGCTGTGAGCCAGGCTGATGCCACGGCACTCTAGCCTGACCAACAGAGTGAGACTCTGTCTCAAAAAAAAAGTCCCTCTGCCTTTGAAAGAAGTTTGAAAACCGCTAATTCAATTGAATCCTTATTCCCTCCCCAGGCCCCACCTGAAAAAAATCTACTTAGGCTGAGAACAACAACAACAAAAAACCCCAACAATTAAGCAGCTTGTTTAGAACTAATTACAAACAGATAGTTCTTTTATTAATCATTCCTTTTATGTTATACAGAAGGATTCCTCTTATGTAAGGGACCCATCAAGCAGTTGGGTACCACTGTTGTGTATTCTCCTTCCACCTCAAGACTGTGGCACTTTTATTTCTTTCCTTAGCTCAGCTTAAGTAAAGATTCTTTGGGTCAGGAGTAATCTGATGTTATGACTGCCAAATATTTCTCTTGATTTTTTCCCCTACTGATTTAGTAGTCGACAGGGATGGGAGTTAGTTTAATTAAGTTGGTTGAGGCTGGGAAGTGTTTGTTGGGGGCAGAACGCCATTGTCCTGGGAGCCGTCACCTTGGCGCAGGTGGGCGTCATGGTTTTCAAGGGCTTCTTTGCTATAACTTTGTTCCCTAGCATGTGTGAATGGTGGTGTTATTTCCTTTTTACGAAGAAAGTAAGCTCATGTGTCAAAAGACTTCCATGCTGTGTTAAAATTCATTAGGTTCTCCTATTGGAACATAGTTAATGAAAAAGTACTTTCATTTTTGCAAGATTACCACAGAACAGCAACTTTAATTTTGCACTGAATTTTTGAATGTTGCAATTTTTATCTCAGCCTATAGTCTGGTAGTATACTTTGTGTCCTCCTTGGACATTTTACCATGCAAGGTAATGATTTTGTGAGTTGGTAGATTGGTTTTTTGTTTGTTTTTTTTTTTTTGAGACAGAGTCTCACTTTGTTGCCCTGCTAGAGTGAGTGCCGTGGCGTCAGCCTAGCTCACAGCAACCTCAAACTCCTGGGCTCAAGTGATCCTTCTGCCTCAGCCTTCCAAGTAGCTGGAACTACAGGCATGTGCCACCATGCCCAGCTAATTTTTTCTGATATTTTTAGCTGTCCAATTAACTTCTTTCTATTTTTGGTAGAGACAGGGTCTCACTCTTGCTCAGGCTGGTCTCCAACTCCTGAGCTCAAAGGATCCACCTGCCTCAGCCTCTCAGAGTGCTAGGATTACAGGCGTGCGCCACCACGCCCTGCTGGTCAATTGTTGATTCCACACGAAACTGCTCTTCTCACAATTCTAGTTGGTTAGGAGTTGGGGTTACCATGGTGATCATCTCATGGTGTTTGGGAACCTGGGAAGGCAGCTTGTAGGTAAGAAAGGAAGCCTGCCTGTTGGTGGGGTAAATAACCTTCCCATTTATTTTTATTTTTTTGAGATAGAGTCATGCTCTCTCACCTGGACTAGAGGGCAGTGGCGTCATCAGAGCTCCCTGCAACCTCCAACTCCTGGGCTCCTGCCTCAGCCTCCTGAGTAGCTGGGACTACAGACACATGCCACCGTGCCTGACTAAGTTTTCTGTTTTTTGTAGAGACAGGGTATCCCACTTACTCAGGCTGGTCTTGAACTCCTGGCTTCAAGCTATCCTCCTGCCTTGGCCTCCCAAAGTGCTAGGATTACAGGCATGAGCAACCGCACCCGGCCCCTCCTTCCCATTTAGACAGATGGGGCTAATTTGGTGTGCTCTGTTCCAAAGCTGCAAAAGATGGTCTTGGGGGGAAAATACACCACATGAGCTTAATTAGTTCCCATCAAAGGTGCAATAATTTGGTGGTGAGTGAAATGGGTGGGACTTAATTCAAGCCAGGCTGGAAACTTGAATTCTTTGAATTGTAATTAGTGAGAAAAGTATGACCCAGAATTGGCATATTCAAATTCTTTCTATGAAATTCCAAGTAAGTCGCAGAGGTACAGGGGAATGCTAAAGCCGCTGAAGACCGGGTCAGGTGCTAGGCGTTTCCTGTGTCCTTCACACGGCTCAGACGTCTAGACGTCAGTGTTAGACTGGGCTAGTTTTGAGGTTATCCCTCACTGAGGTGATGCCCGAAACACTACCAACCTACTAAAAACTCCCTCTCACGGTTAGCTCCTCACAGATTTCAACTCCTAGTGGCAACTCATTGTCTTGAAAAGCTGTAACTTTCAGTCCATAATGTTTCCTTTTACTGCATCCAAATTTTACGTATATTTCTACACTTTCTATTCTGCCTTCAGACAAGTAGACAAACTGCTTCCCTGCTTTGCTGGTGGGTTGGAGCAGCTTTGGGTTTGAGCAGCTGCAGGTGAACACTTCCTTTCTGTGTGTGTCAGCAGCCCCGCAAAGCTGAGTGCGAGATGGCTCGGATAAGAAGTCCACCAGAGGCCATAAGAAGAGATACAGGGTAACACATTAGAAGCTCAAGACATTTTACAGGGGCAAAAGTACCATTATGTTTGCTGTGTATACTGTAGAAAAAGTCATTTGGAACGGGGGTCCCCAACCGCTGGGCCACACAGCAGGAGGCGGGTGAGTGAGAGGGAGCGAGCAAAGCTTCCTCTGTATTTACAGCCGCTCCCCATCACTCGCATCACCGCCTGAGCTCCGCCTCCTGTCAGATCAGCCGCAGCATTAGATTCTCACAAGAGCGGGAACCCTACTGTAAACTGCGCATGCCAGGGACCTAGGTTGGGTGCTCCTTACAAGAATCTAAAGCCTGATGATCTGAGGTGGAACTGAGGCGGTGATGCTAGCACTGGGAGTGGCTGCAAATACAGATTATCGTTAGCGGAGAAGTTTGACTGTACAATAAATGTGATGTGCTTGATTCATCCTGAAACCGTCCCCCCTTCCCTGTCCATGGAAAACCATTCCCCCTTCCCTGTCCGTGGAAAAATTGTCTTCCCTGGTGCCAAAAAGGCTGGGGACCGCTGTTAGACGACAGTGTCAAGGCTGGAAAGTTTTGAGGGCTGGATTGAATCGGTTTATGACTTTGTTTCATTCTAAATCCTCTGGGTGAATTTTGGGGATCGAAGAAATAGTCTATAGATAGGATAGATGTTTTGGTATTTGTGTTTGGCTTTAAAAAGTTAAAAAATGCATTGTCCTTAAGAGCTAATTACGTCGTCATCTAGAGAACAAACAAACCAAAAGACACCCCTCCCACAGAGATGCTTGACTTAACCCTGAAAAATAAAAGGTTTCGATAATTATGTTAATAATTAACTTTCTGGACTGGATGTCAGGCTCTTTCTCTAGGACCTAATCACCCGCATCCTGCCTGGAATAAAGCATGTGATAAAGTGTCTTTGGGGCCAGTTAGTTTCGATGAAGACGACAGAAGTACAGATGGGTAAAATTTCAACAGTATAAACAGGGATTATGATTCACATTTATAACTATGGTGAGAGTTTGTATTTAGCACCAAATGGGCCCTAAAGGAATGGTGTGTTTGGACCACAGCCTTTGCCTCTGCTGGGGATTGGGACATTAGTGCTTGTGAACAGCAGGGAGGTTGCCCATATTTCTCCACATTTGGCACATCCCCGAGCACCATGTGATTCTTTTTTTGGCTGGGAGAAGCTGCAGTCAGAAATGACAGTAGCTTTCCAAGTCCATAATGGGCCCAACTCTAGTGATGCTAAGTCTGACATCTGTCAACGTGACACTGTGGCCAGGAAAGGGTCTTGTGCAAGGTGGCCTCTTATTACTGGCAGTAGCAACTTCCTTGGCATCCTTGAGGTTGAATCTGTGTGGGTGTTGGCAGCGGATAGGTTTGTGTGGTTGTCGGTGGGGCACAGAGCCTACGAAGTCCCCATCTCCGGCAGCACGCTTCTGTGCCAAGGCACTATCGTGACTGTGTGTGCAAGGAAAAGGGAGCCCGAGTGGAGACGGAGATGCATCAAGGTCTTTAAGGACTTGGAATGTCAATAAGAATGTTGCGTGACAGTGAAATGTGGTATCAGAATGATTGTTGGTGGGGTAGGAATGATTCTGCATGAGGCAAGTAAACAGACTTAAAATGCTGTGCAGGAATGCAGAAGAGGGCCCCTGACCCAGTTTAGGAAAGTCAAAATGTGGCCTTTACTGGCCACTGCAAGAAGTTTACTGTGGCTAGAAACTAAGATATATTATGTAGGAAAAAAGAGGCGTGGTGTTCTTTCACAATAATCCTTTGATTATTAATGATATAAAAAGATACAATAGAATGTTGTTCTGATTCATCGCTATTCAACTGACAAAACAAAACTGATAGCCATTTCACGATCTTGACCGGGCGGGTCAAGGTGAACTTGATCTTGCTTTGCTTGTGGCTTGATGCAGACATGTGCACATAGTCCAGTCTGTGTGTGGGTTTTTGTTTTCTTTTATTGACTGTTCTTCTTTTGTTACGGCTACAGAGAGAAATGCATGTGGAAAACAGATTTCAAGAAAATGATCAGTTTTTCTGCAAAGGGCTGGATAAAATAATTAAAAAATAAATTTAAAAAAAAAAAAAGAAAAGAAAATGATCCGGAAAGTGAGGTTACTCCCAGTTCAGTCCATAGGTACGCAGCATTTTTGGGAAATATTGGTCTCCCCTCAGAGGACAGAAGCAGAAAAGACATAGGTATACCTGAGATTCTTATTTTCGCTTGCATAGGATAAAGATGAAAACTGTATTGCATCTTATCTTCAGTTATCCTGATAAAGCCTGGTTGTTTCTCTGAATGGCATTTGTTTTCATTTTGTTTCCTTTTGTCTTAACTTACATCATTCCCTAGCTTTGGGGTGCTGTTGCTTTGCAGGTTGCAGTCAGTATCTATGGGCATTAGATGGTGAGTCTGAACTCCATTCTGCTGTGGGATACACACACTTGATGTCAAAATACACTGAGGCCATTCTATCTTAAGCCAGATGGTAATACAGTTCTCTGCTCTGACTCCTCTCAGACAAAGTCACATTTGTAATCAAATTCCCAGTCCCAATTTAGTCAGCATTTTTTGTACATTGCACTGTGTGAATATGGACGTAAACAGATCTCTTGGTGCCAGATTTGGTCTTGGCATCCCATGTCTCTGGAAATTAAGAAGGTTTTTATTAACCCTGCTATCAGTTCAGGTATGTTTCCATCCTCTTAGACGCTGCTGCAGACTACTTGTGCAACTGTGGAAACCAGCAAATTGGCTATGTTGTGTGTGATGTAACAGTTTAAGAGTAAAGAGGTCTTTAGATTTTTCCAGTGTGGATCAACAACTTCAACTTCATTTTCTCTTTTTGTTCCTGAGCATTTATAGATGACTGATTTTAGCCTGTTCGCTTTAATAAAATATAACATACCTGGGGGATCAAAAACCAAACTAGCATACTGCTTAAAATATAATTACTTGCCAAAAAGCAAACAGTCTGAGCTTTGTTGTTGTTTCTATTTAAATACAACACAGAGCATTTTTACATATTCAGCAAATGGACGACACTAACTGGGGAGAAAAGCCAAGGAACACAAGTAGAAGACGCTTTCCGACACTTTGATGGCAGAATCAAGTGCTTGGCCAGGCCTTGGCAGGGAAAAGGAGCACCCCTGTTTTTGGAATCGGGACCTTTCAGAGGATGGGTGAGGCCCAGGCCAGGTCCCTTTTTGGAGGCCTGGAATATTAAAACCAGGATGCCAGAACTGTCGCGTGATCTCAGTGTTTACACCTAACAATTAAACACTTTTAACATGGAAGATTACAGTGCAGTTTATTTGGGCTAATCGCAAGCTAATTACAGGCTATTTAAAAATGTTAATTTGTAGCACATTAGAGGCAGTAAGGTCTTTTTTTTTTTTTTTAGACAGTTTCACTTTATTGCCCAGGCTAGAGTGAGTGCCGTGGCGTCAGCCTAGCTCACAGCAACCTCAAACTCCTGGGCTCAAGCAATCCTGCTGCCTCAGCCTCCCAAGTAGCTGGGACTACAGGCATGTGCCACCATGCCCGGCGAATTTTTTTTTCTATATATATTTTAGTTGGCAAATTAATTTCTTTCTATTTATACTAGAGATGGGGTCTCACTCTTGCTCAGGCTGGTCTCGAACTCCTGAGCTCAAAGGATCCGCCCACCTCGGCCTCCCAGAGAGCTAGGATTACAGGCTTGAGCCACCCACCCGGCCAGTAAGGTCTTGAAGTGAGACAAAATGTAAAGGGATGCAATGAGTGTTTGCTTCTATTCAGACCCTTAGAGCAGGTTTCTGCAGCTGTGTATAATGTCATTTAGCAATGATGACAACGTCTAAATTTGAGACCCTTGGTGAAGACTGAGTGGCCTGTGCCAAGTGGCCCATCTTTCCTCCAGGGCTCTGCTTGGGCTGAGGAGCGTTGGCATCTGGGATGAGATTAGGCAGATACCCGCAGGGCCTAGGCTGGAAGTTACTCGCCAGCCCTGAGCCTTTGCTGGTGTTGCCACACACACCTGCCACTGGCATCCTGACCTACGGGTCCATATTTTAGACTCCCCTCTCATCACAGCTCCAGTGCACTGAAATGACTTATGGCAGAAAGTGAGCCCTGTATCACCAAGCATTATCCATTAGAGCTTTCTCTGGCTCCCTCTTATTGGAACGCCATTTCAGTAGTATGTTTGGATTTGGAGCTGCCTTTTATTTCAGTTTGGAAGTTTCAAGGTTTTTTTATTTTAAGAACAAGAAAGCAAGATGGTAAAATATTGAGCAGATTTGTTCAATGCAGTTGCTTTAGTTACTCTGGCTTTTTCAACTATTCCGTGTCCAAACACCAACTATTGTGGTAACTTTGGAAAATCTCAGTATCCCAGAGCACAGCTCTTGCCTCCTCTTTAATGTTTCATTGAATTACCAAAAAAAAAAAAATAATGCTCTAGGTTTTTTTTCCTCTCCCTTGATAAACCAATCTATGTATTAGAAATGGAGGCTTAATTTAGCAACTCTGGAGTCCAGGTTCAGGAGTAAGCCAAATGTTCCTCTCTGGCTATCCCAAGGCTTGTGCGTAAGTTATTTATTCATAAGGGGCAGTGTGAGAGACTTTCAGCAATTACTTAGAATATGAAGATGTTCTCAATTTGTGCTACAGCAGTGCCATCCATCTCATGGGCCCCAGCAGAAGCCGATGAAACTTAATCAAAAATAAATCAAGAACAAGTCTAAGCCAAATTGGAAGCACATCATGAATATTTGTGAACATCTGGATGTGTTTGTGGGGGTGTATGTTATTTTTTTAATGTGTGCAACAGCAGAGACGTGGTTTTTTAACAGAGATGCCAAAAAGAAGACAGATTTCCA
>VSMD01069235.1:0-31452 GCA_008750895.1 Mirza zaza
GCACGGTGGCTCAAGCCTGTAATCCTAGCTCTCTGGGAGGCCGAGGTGGGCGGATCGTTGGAGCTCAGGAGTTCGAGACCAGCCTGAGCAAGAGCGAGACCCCATCTCTACTATAAATAGAAAAATTAATTGGCCAACTAATATATATAGAAAAAGTTAGCCGGGCATGGTGGCACATGCCTGTAGTCCCAGCTACTTGGGAGGCTGAGGCAGCAGGATTGCTTGAGCAATTGCTTGAGTTTGAGGTTGCTGTGAGCTAGGCTGATGCCACGGCACTCACTTTAGCCTGGGCAATAAAGTGAGACTCTGTCTCAAAAAAAAAAAAAAAAAATGCAGCCACCGTGCAACAGACTGCTTCTGCGTGATTTCACTGTTCAGCAGCCATGAATGAACTTTGAGTGCCAACTTGAGGTCTCAGTCTTGCTTAGCCTGGCTGTTAAAGGCTCACGGGGCAGAGGCATGGTGTGACAGTCAGGAGAGGGAGCCCTGCATTAGGCTTGTCTCTATTAAGCTAGTCTTTCTATTTTGGTATATGTTGAAAGTTTCTGTAAAGCAATTTTTATTTTAAAAATAAAAATTAAAGTACCATAGATAATATCAGAAGAATAACAACAGATTAAGGAAAAAAAATTGTAAGATACATATAGTAGCACTTAAGGGCTAATATATAAAGAAGTCATACAAATCAATAAGACCAACAAAGCAACATTTTAAAAACAGAAAATGAACACAGTTTACAGATAGTCCATTATAGGTAAGAGTATAGAGTAATCTAACCTCCTTAGAGTGCAATTTTATAGTATCTGTGAGAAGTTTAAAACCACATTCCTTTTAACTCATTAATTCACTTCTAGGAATTAGCCTTCCTATATACTCACGCATGAATTCAAAGCAAAACATATAAGGCTAGCTAATACTGTTGATTGTAACAACAAAAGATTTGCCACATCCTAAATGTCTATTAGGAAAGAACTGGTTAAATAGATTATTGCTTATCTGTATAATGGAATACTGACTCCCTGCTTACTCTTAAGCTAACTGCTTAAGAGGCAGTTAAAAAAATGAGTCAGCTACATAATATCAATATGAGCCAATTTCTAACACATTGAAAATGAAAAAAGCAAGGAGTATAACAGTTTATTAATACATGGCCATCTTTATAAAAGATATATACATATATGCTTGCATATGCACAGAATATATAGCTCTAGAAGGATCTACAAAAAATATAGCAGTGGTTGCCTCTGGAAAGGGAAAATGAGATAAAGGAAGATATAGACATGAGAGGGAATCCTACTTTTGGCCATGGCAAAAAGAAAAAGTTTTATAGAGCAAAAGCTTATATATGCCATGGGCATATATTAGCCATTTGTAAATGTATTTTTTTTATGTTTGAGTGCTTAGAATAGCGTTGGCATGTATTAAATGCTTAATAAATGTTATCTACTGTTTTTATTGTTATTCTACTGTTACTCTAATCTCCATTTCAGACCTTCTCTTCCACTATGCTTACTGCACAAACCTTTTTACAGCCACCAAAGTGAACAATAGCCAGTCCCTAAATATACTGTATGCTTTGCTATTTCCATGCTTATATTCTTGTGCTTACTTCTATTATACTTGGAAGGCTTTTTTTTTTTTTTTCGTCTTTACCTGTTGAAATTCTACTTATCCTTCAAAGGCCCATTCAAATACCACCTCCTCCTGAATTATATACTAGCCCTGGAATCCTGAAAACCTTATGTCACTGTGTAAGTCTTGGCTTTCTTATCTGTTAAATGGGAAGTAACAATAGAAATTGTAAGAATTAAATGTAATAAGGCAAGTATTTCTTGTTCAACTATTTTGTACAGGCATTATAACATGTAGTAGGGCAAGAACCATGGAAAAATTGACAATATCTCTGCCCTTGTGAATCTCACAGTCTAGAAAGGAAATTTCAAAACTGTTGATAAATAGCATGGCAGGTATAAGCACAGAGTGTGGAAGTAGAGAGGAGAGGCACCTAACCAAAATAAATAAATAAATAAATAAATAAAATCATTAGGTCAGAAATTGTTGGGTTGAAGGAAATTCAGAAACAAAATCACGTTTTTTGCCTCAAAACTTTCAATGATCCCAAAGAAGTTACAAACAGGGAGTGGCAGAGAATTTAGAAAGATTAGTCTTGGCACCTCTCTCTGTCATTGGTCTCTGTGCTTCTGATAATCTAAGGAAATGCACAGAAAAAAGCCAGTCTCAATCTGCCTTTTCCCTGAAAGTCCTCAAGGAAGTAGTCCTTCTGCTACCCCAAGTCTATCGGCCTCCATGAAACCAAGAGCTCTAGACTATAGTACAGAAAAATAAAGTTTTTTTACTGAATAGTTAGGCAGATCTCTAAGTGATATGGCAGGGAGAAATGAAAGTTGAACTTAGATGTTCCATTGTACCAAGAAAGGGACAGTAGCTTCCAGAATTAGGAATACCAAAGAATATGCCTCATCAGACCTCTAACCTGCCCATTTTGCCAAAAGTGCCCTCCTCACCTAAGTTCTCTCTCCTCCCTCTGGTCTCCCCACCCCATTCTCCATCCCAGATCTCTCTTCAAGTCTCCCAGTTAGGTGACCCCACTGCTGTCTCTGGGAGCAACTCTACCTCACCCCTCAGGAAGAAGATTCTTCCTCTGGCTCCTTCCTATATTTGCAAACTCAAGCAAAGCTTAAAGTTTGAGTTGAAGTTACCCACTCAATCTTTGTAGCATCCAGAGAACTACTTGCATTCCCTGAATAAAATATAAAAACAGGATAGGCTTCCCACTGATGAGAGATGTGTCACCAGTGAAGTGAGTGACACTTGTAACAATTATTCATCTTATTAGACTAATTCTTCATAAAGGAAAGAACATTTCTATTAGCCTGGTTTTGGCCTTGAGCTTTAGAGACCACCATCACCATCAACCCCTGCCATCAGGCTAGGAAACATTTTCCTCCCACAGCTGTGGCCTGACAGCTTTACAAAAGCAGCCAATTGAGCTTGTTGGGAGAATGGATACCAGTTCACATGGAGTAGCTCCAATAAGATCCCCTGGACCTTAGATATCCCTCTGATGGAGGTGAAGAGAAAGGTTTCCCAGTTCATACAGACACAGTTGAATAATTTCTCTTTCACGTGTTTAGGTTTGGTTTGCCTTTTGGAGGGGGGGGCAGGGTGGTGCTTAAAAAATAAAACAACACAAACAAAATAAAAAATATTAAAATTTAAAACAAATACCTCTGAGCCAAAAATGAATCTCTGTGATTCTCCAGAGAATTCTAGAGTAATCTCAGATATCCCCCCCATGGCCTGTGCGATCATGCTTAGCTGAAACAATAGTCAAAGAGAAGTTTTCATTAGTTTTGATCAAGCAGCCATGAGCTGGAGAGATGATCTTGTTCAATAGCATGCACAATCACATGGTGTTTGTCACGGTGGCACCTGCCAGATACATCCCCAGTTTCCAGTCTGTCTTTAAATAGGGGTGACGCCCAAAGCCTCTCTGAGCATGTGCAAGGCAACAGATTTATGCTGCCCTCTACTGGTGAGCAGCTCTACTGCAAATTTTTTACAAGGGAATCTGAGCCGGGTAGGTTGACTTCTCTCCCAAGCCCACTTCCTAGAAGCCTCAAAGAGCAATAACCCTGCTAGACTTAGAAGTTGAGTTGCTGGTGGGGCTGAGCTGAGAGTGGAGTAGGGGATATTATAGACCAGGCAAGCAGAAATACCATAAACTGGGGAATATGTCACTATTAGAATCCAATATAACCCACAGGTTTCATCTGTGTGGGGGGAAATTTTCATTTGAACTCCCATGACATTTGAGTTACTTAGTACAGAATGCATTCTGTGATGTATTCAGAAAATGCATTTCACTAATGCTTCCCTAATTCATGGGGGCTGCTGTTTTACCAGTCACCATGATCCTTAATCAGGGGAGTCGTATAGCATGTGATAGTCTGTAAAAGTGCTTAATAAAAATCATTTAATCCTAAATTACATGAGTGCACTTAACCCTAAAGATATTAAAACTGATTGTTTGATGTATTGCCGTGAGTAGGTAGAAATTCAAAAATAAAAGCTTCCTGCACTTAAATCAAAGAGCACCAAGCTCATAGCCACTCGGTACAAGCACATGCATCAGTGTCATGAAGCTGGGCTATGATAAACTAACCCATTTTGGGCTTTTAAACTATAAATATGAAGTACTTGAACTTGATCACTGATGAGATACATAAGTGAGTTTTTCTGAGTAAAGTACTGTGTCTGACCTGATAGCCTGTTAAAAGCCTGTGGAGATCACCTGTCACTATCTACAGACCTGGTGAGGGTGGCAGTGGGGCCACCTGCTGATGTGTGGCAGGGCTCATGTTCAGTGGTAGTCTAGACACCAGGCTTGAGGTAGGTCTAGTGTGAGCAAATGGGAAAGAGCAGGCGTTTTCATTGACTCCTTTATTAACCTTGGGTTCTCATTGTAGCTACATTCACACTTGCTTGACTTGCTCAGTACAATCCCTAGCACAATACCATGCCCGTGAGTGAAACTTGAATCAGCCTTCATTATGAATCAAAATAAATTTTGGAGGGATACATCTGTTAAATTTGAGGGAATCTCAATAATTCCCAAGGTCTGATGTGTGGCAAGAAAGTTAGAAAATGCATACAATCTTTTTCTTCTTTCTCTTTTTCTGTTTCAGATAATAAATATGCTTACCTTTTAATTCAAGATTGCTTTCTCAGTTATGAGACTCACTTTCTGTCTTTTTAAAGCCATCTTCTAAAAGGTTAACTTCATAAAAGAGAGGAAAAGAGTCTTCTTCTCTCTCTGTTAGCAGTGCTTTAGTTTGACTTTTAAGGTTTCTGTGAAGATGAAACTTCTAGAGTCATGTGAAGAAAAATGGAGATTTCCAGAAATGTCAGGGACAATGCATGGATTCCATACATACCATTGAGAGCCAAGCACAGGTAGCCAGATCATTGTGATCTTGGACAAGAAGGCTTGACAATTTTACCTAAATATCTCTGGCAATCATCACTTGAGATTTCATTGCCTTCCTTCAGACACTGCTATGGACTAAATGTTTGTATCCCCTCCCCCCCCCCCCCCAGTTCATATGTTGAAACCCCAACAACCCATGTGATGCTATTTGAAGGTGAGACCTTTGAAGGGTAATTAGGTCATGAGATAGAGCCCTCAAGAATTGGACTGCTGCCTTTATATGTAGAGACATAAGAGAAATTCTCTCTCTCTCTCTTGCCCCTCCACACACACACACCCTGCAAGCTACAAAGAGAGCTGTCACCAGACAGTGATTCAGCTAGAACATTGATCTTGGACTTTCCAGTCTTCAGAACTGTGAGAAATAAATTTCTTCTGTTTAAGCCACCCAGTCTATTGTATTGTGTTACAGCAAAACAAACTGACTACAACAGACCTTCATTTTTCCCCCTGATAAGTGAAATAGCTGATACTCTCTATAGCCTCAGGAGACCACTCCCCATCCGCCCTCCTTATGTTCTCAGAGTATCTTTTGTAAATGTAGGCATGAGCATGTCACTGCTTAACTAAATACCCCTTACCTACAGTGTCATTTTCTTTTCTTTTTTTTTCTTTTCCTTCTTTTTTTTTTTTTTTTTTTTTTTGAGACAGAGTCACACTCTATTGCCTGGGCTAGAGTGCCATGGCATCAGCCTAGCTCACAACAACCTCAAACTCCTGGGCTCAAGCAATCCTTCTGCCTCAGCCTTCCGAGTAGCTGGGACTACGGGCATGCACCACCATGCATGGCTAATTTTTTCTATATATATATTTTTAGTTGTCCAGCTAATTTCTTTCTATTTTTAGTAGAGACGGGGGTCTCGCTCTTGCTCAGGCTGGTCTCGAACTCCTGAGCTCAAACGATCCACGTGCCTCGGCTTCCCAGAGTGCTAGGATTACAGGTGTGAGCCACCACGCCTGGCCAGCAGTATCATTTTCCAAAGTGGGACTGCATCTGATGCATCAAGATCAAAGTCACTGGATGTATGGCATTTTAAAAGTCTTTGCAAGTGATTCTTTGGCACATTACAATTAGATAACTCTAACTTCTTTTAATTCTAAATAAAAACTCCCTTTCATGGCACAAGAGGCCCTCAGAACCTGGAACCTTGGCCTGTCTTGACTTCATCTCCACTACTCACTCCTCCGTTTGTTCTAAAAGCTGCATCCAGCTGAACTACTTGTGTTTTGTTGAAACACACCAGGCACGTCTCCATGTCTGTGCCTCTTCACACATTACTGACTTCCTTTCCTCTGGCTGCCAAAGCCCCTGTGTGTCCTAAAACTCGTGTCCTTTTTGAAGCTTTCCCTGATCATATTCTTCACCAGTCTTTCTGTCTTTGGGGCTCCCACAGCACTCGCCCTACTACTTTGTGTGTTATTATGTTGCTGCCCCAACCCCAGGCTATTGCTCTGTAAATGTTTCTCCCCTAGATTGGGAGCTCTCTGAGAACACAGCCTGGGGCTTACTTATTCCAGCACTTTAGGCACTCAATAAACATTGGCTGAGGGAGTGAACCAGCGCTATCATACTCGCTCTAGATCAGCTCTGTCCGATCAAAGTCTAATGTGAGTGATGTACGTAATTTTAAATTTTTTAGTAGCTACATTAAAAAGAGTAAAAAGAAACAAGTGAGATTAATCCCAGTTATATATTTTTATTTAGCCTAACCTATCCAAAATATCATCATTTCAACATGTAACTCATAGAAAAAAGTCTCAACATATTTTACCTTCTTTTTTCATACTAAGTCTTCAGAGTTCCAGCATATATTTCATACTGAACAGCACATATCAGACCACACTGGCCACATTTCAAGTGCTCAGGAACCACATGTGGCTAGTGGTTAGCACACTGGACATCACAGTTGTAGACTAGAGAGGACACTGTTGAGGTATATGTGAGAATCTTTGCCTACAAAGAAAGCGGTAGTCTCATCGAGGGTTATAAGGCACTTGAATGGTTTTTGTCAAGACTGTGTTAACCTTAATTTCCTTTGTGTGCTGCACAGAGGTGTGAGGGTAGGTCTGACCATGAAGAGTCCTGTGTGTGAGCTGTGCACAGCCAACAGAAAGTCAACACAACTGTTAGTAGCTAGCAAAAGCTACTTCTCAACCAAGCAGTTGGAGCTGAAATGCACAAATAAACTACCTCTCCAGGGGACATTAAAGGCATTAAGCCACATTCTTTGGCATGCAATGCCTCACTCTCCAATGCCATCATCACTGAAGTTCCACCCACCAAAAGAAAAAGCCACAGAAATGTAAATACAGTTCATTTGTAGATGCCTTGGTAAGGGTGTATCCACACCCTCTAGGGACATCATTCCATCTAAGGGAGGAGATAAAGAAAATTTCTTAAGCAGGAAACTTAGAACCATTCCAAGACATGAGCTGTTTGTCTTGCTCAGGCCTGTCTGCTGGCTCCATCTAACTCAGACTGCAGTTGAGTGTTTGCTGGGCCCAACCTCTACTCTCTTGGGGTCAGACTAAAAAAAGAAAATGATTCTCAGTCTCTTGGCCCCACACTCTGTTGACCTCAACTGAGAAGCCTGGTGCCAACTGGCACCAAGCATAGGGTGGAACCGAGAGTAGACTTGGCAGTCCCCGCCTGGCGCCCTCTGGGTGGGCAGTAACCCAAAGCAGTCTTTCCTTCTGCTTCTGCTACCCTGGAGTGACAGGCCCCATTTTCAATGAAAACAGTCAGGTACACAAATTAGCATCAGAACCAAAATGGTTTCCTGGGAAACTAATGACAAAAATTCCAGTTTTAAAACAATTTCTTTGCAACCTAGAGAGAGAAGCCATGCCTTTCACAAGGACAAAAGCCCTGTGCCAAAGAACTCTATCTCATATAAAGAAGTGTCATTGACCAAAGACTGGAATAGATGAAAAGTACTATTTGAGGCTTTCAGGACGTGCTTTATGTATTTTCCTATACGTTGCTCCCATATAATCCTGGCCCATTCACTCATGCCTGTTTTTAGAGAAGTAAAACATTTCCTCATTAATTTCATTTCCCAGCAGTCCTTCTTCCTGTAAGAAGTTGGATTCTTTAGAATGCAAGCAGCTAGAGAACAGATCAAAGATTTTTATCATTACCAGGTAGAGAAGACTCAGAATATCCTCCCACTAACCTATCAAAATCTATTCCTTAGAAATTATATGAGAAAATAATTTGCAGTTCAATGATAATAATATGTATTTGTATAGTCAGTGGTTAATAGTTTACAAAATGCTTTCACACATATTTCCTCAATTCAACTTCTCAATAGTTAGAATAGAAACACCAGGTACAATCTTCATGTGACATCCTAGAAGCATTCATTCAATTAACAAATACGTACTGAGAGCCTTCTGTGTGCTTGGCCTTGAGGGACGCACTGGGGAACGGAGCCATCAAGACGTATTTCCTTCTGGGAACTGAAGTCTTATGGGGAAAATAGAAAACAAATTAAAATTCATACAAGCCCTCTGACAGAGGTAAACAACATGTTGTAGAACACATAAGAAGGGCCCTCAAGGTAGCATTTTAACATCAAATAATCTCTTAACCTGAAGAAATTAAACTCCTTAATGATGGAATTTCTGATATTCTAATAAGCCAGGAAGGGAGCTAATGGCAGGGAGGCCTCCCCAAGGACCTTTAAATTACACAACACGGGCAGTGTCTTACCCGGAAGGTATAGCTGTGGTATGTGTATCATATGTATGCACAGGCATACCTCATTCTATTGGACTTTGCAGATATTTTGGTTTCTAAAAAAAGTGAAGGTTTGTAGCAGCCCTGTGTGGAGCAAGTCTATTGGTGCCATATATCTAACAGCATGTACTCACTTCATATCTTTGTGTAACATTTGGGTAATTCTCACAATATTTCAAATTTTTCATTATTATTATATCTGTTATGCTAATCTGTGATCAGTGATCTTTGATGTTAGTATTATAATTATTTGTAGCGCCATGAATCATGCCTATATAAGACATTTAATTGATAAATCTTCTGTGTGTTCTGACTGCTTTACTAACTGGCTATTCCCCAGTCTCCCTCCTTCTCTTTAGGCCTCCCTATTCTTTGAGACACAACAATGTTAAAATTAGGCTGATTAATAACCCTATAACGACTTCTAACTGTTCGAGTGAAAGGTCTCTCACTTTAAATCAAAAGCTAGAAATGATTAAACTTAGCAAGGAAGATCTATCAAAAGCTAAGATAGACCAAAAGCTAGGCCTCTTGAACCAGTTAGCCAAGTTGTGAATGCCAATGAAAAGTTCTCAAAGGAAATTAAAAGTGCTACTCCAGTGAACATATGAATGATAAAAAAGCAAAACAGCCATACTGCTGATATGGAGAAAGTTTTAGTGGTCTGGATAGAAGATCAAGCCAGCCACAACATTCCCTTAAGTCAAAACCTAATCCTGAGCAAAGATCTAACTCTCTTCAATTCTATGAAGCCTGAGAGAGGTGAGGAAGCTGCAAAAGAAAAGTTGGAAGCTAGCAGAGGTTGGTTCATGGGGTTTAAGGAAAGAAACCATCTCTATAACATGAAAGTGCAAGGTGAAGCAGCACGTGCTAATGTTGAAACTCTAGCAAGATATCCAGAAGATCTAGCCAAAAAGGTGGCTACACTAAAGAACAGATTTTCTGCATAGATGAAAGAGCCTTCTATTGAAAGTAGATGCCGGCCGGGCGCGGTGGCTCAAGCCTGTAATCCTAGCTCTCTGGGAGGCCGAGGTGGGCGGATCGTTGGAGCTCAGGAGTTCGAGACCAGCCTGAGCAAGAGCGAGACCCCATCTCTACTATAAATAGAAAAATTAATTGGCCAACTAATATATATAGAAAAAGTTAGCCGGGCATGGTGGCACATGCCTGTAGTCCCAGCTACTTGGGAGGCTGAGGCAGCAGGATTGCTTGAGCAATTGCTTGAGTTTGAGGTTGCTGTGAGCTAGGCTGATGCCACGGCACTCACTCTAGCCTGGGCAATAAAGTGAGACTCTGTCTCAAAAAAAAAAAAAGAAAGTAGATGCCATCTAGGACTTTCATAACTAAAGAGCAAAAGTCAATGCCTGGCTTTAAGCTTCAAAGGAAAGGCTGACTCTCTTGTTAGGGGCTAAGGCAGCTGGTGACTTTAAGTTGAAGCCAGTACTCATTGACTATTCCAAAAATCCTAGGGCCCTTAAGAATTATTTGAAATCTACTATGCCTGTGCTGTACACATAACAACAAAGCCTGGGTGATAGCACATCTGTTTACAGCATGGCTTACTGAATATTTCAAACCCACTGCTGAGACCTACTGCTTAGAAAAAAGTTTCCTCTCAAAATATTACTACTCATTGACAATGCACCTGGTCACCCTAGAGCTCTGATGGAGATATACAAGGAGATGAATGTTGTTTTCATGCCTGCTAACACAACATCCATTCTGCAACTCATAGATCAAGGAGTAATTTCAACTTTTAAGTCTTATTATTTAAGAAATACATTTCATATGGCTATCGCTACCATAGTGATTCCTGTCTGGGTAAAGTAAATTGAAACCTTTTGGAAAGGATTCCCCATTCTAGATATTATTAAAAACATTCACGAATCATGGGAGGAGCTCCAAATATCATTAATGGGAGTTTGGAGGAAGTTGATTCCAACTCTCATGAAAAACTTCAGTGGAGGAAGCAACTGCAGATGTGGCAGAAATAGCAAGAGAACTGGAACTGGAAGTGGAGCCTGAAAATGTGCAATCTCATGATAAAACTTTAGTGAATGAGGAGTTGCTTCTTATGGATGAGCAAAGAAAGTGATTTCTTGAGATGGGATCTACTCCTAGTGAAGATGCTGTGAACATTGTTGAAATAATAACAAAGATTTTAGACTATTTTATAAACTCAATTGATAAGGCAGCAATGGGATTTGAGAAGATTGATTTCAATTTTGAAAGAAGTTCTACTGTGAAGAAAATGCTATCAAAAGGTATAACATGTTACAGAGAAATCTTTGTGAAAGGAAAAGCAAATCCATATGCCCAACTTCAATGTTGTCTTATTTTAAGAAATTGCCACAGATACCCCAACCTTTAGCAACCACCAGCCTGATCAGTCAGCAGCCATTAACATCAAGGCAAGACCTTCCACCAGCAAAAAAACAATTACAATTTGCTGAAGGCTCAGATGATCATTAGCATTTTTAAACAATAAAGTATTTTTAAATTAAGGTATGTACACCTTATTTTTAAGTTAAGGTATGTTTAAGTAGACATAATGTTATTGCACCCTAAATAGTATGGTGTAAACATAACTTTTATATGCAATGGGAAACCAAAAAGTTCATGTGACTCGCTTTATTGCCATATTTTCCTTATTGTAGTGGTTTGGAACCAAACCAGCAATATCTCCAAGGTATGCCCATATTGTATAATAGAGTTAAAATGTGAAACTGGATTATGTATAGTGATCATAACTTTAGGTATGACTTTAAACTAACACGCCTTATTTTTTTATAATGTGCTAGGATCCATATGCTTGCCAAGGGAGTGTTAGACCCCAGTGTAGAAAAACTAGTTCTGAATGTAGCCATTGCTTAAAACATTTTATAATTCCCTTTTATTGACATTTCCTTCAGAGTCTGGAGATAGTCTTCCCCTCCTCATTTTCTCTTGCTTTCTAATTGCAAAAGTAATACAAGTACATACTCATGGTAGACAATTCCTTATTTCAGTTTTAAAAATGAAAGTCTTGCAGAGTCATCCCCTTAAAACACAGTTAACAGAGTGGAGCAGATCCTTCCAGGGTTTTACATATGTACGTGTTTATTTTTTAGACATAAATGAGACCATACTGTACATAATATTCTACAACTCCCTAGAGGAATAGCTCAATAGATATCTTACATGTAGGTATCTTTCTACATTAATAAAGACATAGCATTCCTTTAAATGACTGCATAATCATTCACTACATAAATGTACCATACTCTATTTATGCAACAGTCTACTGATGAACCCTGGGTTGTTTTCATAATTTTTCAGTCTTATGAACAATGCTGTGATTAATATCCCTATACATATTCATTTGTATTGAGTATTTCTAGGAAATAAATTTCTAGAAGTTAAATTGCTAGCATATTCTTTAAAGATTCTCAATGCAGGCAAAGCTTTAACACTTAAGAATAATAAGTAAGTTGTTTGAAAGTATTTTTGGTCAAAATAAAACTTGACCAAAGTTTTAAGTGGGGAGACAAAGATTTATTGAGCAGCCACTATGTGTCAATCACAGTGATAGACACTTCAATTATCTCATTACTACTGGTAATTCTGACAATTTTGACATTATTGTTACCATCTTAGAGAGAAAGGAAATGAGACACAGAGAGGCTAAGTTTTTCCAAGGTTACACAATTAGCAAATGGTAGGGCCAAGATTGAAACCTAGATCTTTCTGATTCTTTCAACTATATTACCTGTCTCTCAGTAGTATAAAATCAAGTTACTGGGTTTCTTTATTTAAAATCCAAATGTCTCTAAAGAAAATCTCACAAATGTTCTCATCAACTTCAGAAATGCTGAAATAAATGTATATCTTTCCGAACCTATATGTCAAAGACACTATTCATCTGAAATACATAAATTTTACCGTGTTGATTATAAAATGTCTCATTAATATAGTCACCTCATCCCCCTGTTCTTACTGAATAACAGTATCATATATAGAAACAATGCACTCTAATACACACATTTTTAAATTCTGAAATCCTTCTGGTCTGGGTTTATACAAATTGTATTGTTCAGAATGCATTATTCAAAAGCAAGCTCATTATGAAGTCAGTTTGGCTAAATGCTTCATTGTACTTAGCTAGAACTAACCTCTCATCTCAGAGTCTATTCCTTGCTTTTTAATTAACCACCTCTTTCCTTTCGACCCCCTTTTGAAAATTCACTAATTCTATAGTATTTTTCAAGGTTTCTTTCTGGGTGCAGGCTCCTCTGGAAACAAAATACAGATACCATGAGGGGAAGAGATGAGAAAAAAAAAATAACAGGGAAGCCAAGAGGTTGAAAGAACAATATTCAAATACTACTTCCCAGAATGGTTGTATCTCAATTGCTTAATCTTGGATTGTCAACTCACAAGGCAATACTAATGTTTTCCAACGAAATGTTTCACTCATATATGATGTTGCTCATCAGCACCAGCCTTCCCGTTGTCCTAATGTCTTTCCTGGCACTGTCTCATGAGCTCCCATAGCACCCTCTGTGTTCCCCCATCACGTCATTTATCATACCCTTCTCATCCTCCTTCCTAATTAGAGTGAGAGTTTCTGGGTAATATAGACCATGTCTCTGTTATCATTACATCCTTAGTCCATAGCACAGCATCCAGAACATGACAGTGCTCATTTCATTGGTTGCTTTAATGAATTGCCTCAGGAGCATCGCTTCCCCTAACCCTTCTACCCGACACACCCTCACTCATGGAAGCAAACTCTCAAGGTGGCCTGTTCTGAGGGATGCACATACAGTCACAACATAAAATATGTCAGGGAATTTTTTTGTGTATATGATTTTCTTTTTATTTCAGCATATTATAGGGGTACAAATGTTAAGGTTACTTATATTGCCCATGCCCCCCTCCCCCCTCCCACCCACCTGACACCCTATAAATGTTACTCCTATATGTCCACTTAAGTGTTGATCCGTTAATACCAATTTGCTGGGGAGTACATGTGGTGCTGGTTTTTCCATTCTTGAGATACTTCACTTAGTAGAATGGGTTCCAGCTCTATCCAGGAGAATACAAGAGGTGCTATATCACCATTGTTTCTTAAAGCTGAATAGTACTCCATGGTGTACATATACCACATTTTATTAATCCACTCATGTACTGATGGGCACCTGGGTTGTTTCCACACCTTTGCGATTGTGAACTGTGCTACTATAAACATTCGAGTGCAGGTGTCCCATTAATTTGATGGCAGCTTTCCCCAGATGCACTCTGTTTTTACCTTTCAGCAATATTAATGCAGAGCTCAGCACTATTTATGTTCCCCTAGAAAGGATTCGTTCGCACCACAAGCGTTAGTGAGAAATGTCGGTTTCACTAAAGATTTTTAGGGATATTAGGGGAGGGTGATTCAATTAAAATCCTGATGAGATACATTTGTTCCCTGTGGTTCTTTCTTCCCCATTGTGCTTCAACCTCACATGCTTCTTCCTTCTACTAAGGAGCAACTCAGCCCTTGCCCAGCCTTTCTCCAAACTCACTAAACTTGCAAACTCCCACACCTATCGGAGCCCACAGTGGACGCATGCCTTTAGAAGTGGTGGGGAGGTGTGTTAAAATAACATTTTTCCTCTATTACATCAGCATTTCCAGTTATTAGTACTTATATTAGATTTTCCAAACAGTTTTATGCAATCTAATGTAAGCAAAATTATGCCTCTTCCAGGCATACCATTTTTAGTCACCCTGTACCTCTCCAGTCCAAGGAACTGGTCATTTCTTGCTAGTGACCTCTGCATCATGAGTCAGATGAGGTCCTTCCTGCTTGGCCCTCAGGCTGTGCTCACCTTTATCATCTCTTGGTGCTTCCTGGCTCCTAGTCTCGAGGGAAGAAGGTCTCCTCATCCAAGGCCCTGAGGCCACCACTTCAGCTGAGACAGAAACTTTTCTCACCTTATGGCTGGTGTCTCCCTCTCTCTGACCTCCAGGGAATCTTCTTCTCTCTTATGAATTATAATAATTATAATAAATTAGATTTTTATATAATTATACATTAAGTTGGTTATTTAATATATAGTAATTTTTTAATTATATTAAACTTGTATATAATGACTATATTAAATGTAATGAATTAGATTTAGTTAAAATCTGATTAATTACAATGCAACTGCAAATTTACTGATCTGCTACTGTGTGCCAGGCACTGTACACAGCACTTTTTATATGTTACTTCATTTAATCTCTAAAACGGCCCTATAGATGGCTGTTACTCTTATTCCTATTTCACAGATAAGAAAATTTAGTGTAAGGAAAATTAAGTAATTTGCCTTAAGGAGTTTAATTCACATGGATTCGAACACAGCTCTGCCTCCAAAGCCTGTGGGTTCTTTGGCACCTCTCTCCCTGAATATAGACCTAGCATTACATCCTCGCCGTGGGTGCGATCTGCAGATTCCCTTCCCCTTTTCTATCTTTTGTTGATCTAAGGCCACTCAGAGGAAATAACCCTGCCCTCAGACTACAGTCCACCTATCCCCCCCCCCCACCAACTGTCTTGCTCCTAATAGGCTGTGTCTCCCACTGGCCCCCAGGGTGTGGCACCCACCCTAGTCCTAACTGTAGCCATCACCTTTGCCAGGTCTGTATTCCTTTTCCTGTTATAAAAATGCTATGTCCTTGGCTTATTTGCTCTCATCTTTTTTCTTTCTCTTCACTATCTCTAACAGTTAATTCCTCCTGGGAAATATTTCTGGCTCCATCCACATCCAGCCCAGCCCTCCAAAAACTTCCCAATTTTCCCTTATTATACAATCTTGGAAAGTTCACAGGAGTTCTTAACAGTCCCCAGTACTTATGATTCTTAAAGAAGAATAACTTTTACTGAAAGTTAAATGATTAAGAAAAGATCTCTATGTCATACTACTAAGTGAAAAAGGCAAAGTACAGAGAAGTGTATATGATGTGCTAACCAGTTATGTAAAAAGGATAGAAAAATTATCTGGTTTTGGTAGTTTTGGGGTGAGATGATGCTTTTTGACTGAGCAGATGAGGAATAGTGGCAGGAGGAGATTTCATGGTATATCTTTTATAATTTTTGATGTTTGGACCTTATGAATATATTGCCAATTTTAAAAATAGATGAATGATTTTTTTCCCTAAAGAAATGTAAATAACTTTCCCAATGGGCAGGAGAAAGTTTTGCTCTAATAGTTGATAAAAATCATGAAAAATAATGAGTGAAAAAAATAGTTCTGAGAAGACAAAGAACTTGTTCCAGAAGAATGTTCAGGTCAGTGAGTATTTCACATAAATCTGGTAATCCAAACTATCCAGCATTATGGGTAATTTGGGCAATGGTCTGAAAGCAATCAGTTGGTCACAGAAAGTACTGATACAGCTGTATGTGTTCTATTTCATACACTGCACATGCCTTGGGGTCAAGGGCTTTCCCTCTCATATGGCTAGAACTCAATAAATGTTTAGTAGTAATAGGAAAAGATTGCCACAGAGTCCCTTTGACACTAAGAGAAACAAGAAGTCATTTCAGTTTGATTTGTTGAGTCCTATAAAACAACACAAACTTTTGGGGCACAAATGAGTTGACATCAACTCAATCTCTACTTCATAGCATAAAATAAGGCAGTTGAGTAGGCAACTGTGCCCTCATTCACATTCCTACCCCTAGTCTTGGAGAATAGTTAACTCTGCTCTAGCTCGGTCCTATGTAGTTCCCTCTACAATTGACTTGAGGAAGCTAGGATCCATTCTAACCTGAGAACTTTGCTAGCTTGTTTCTTACCTCTAAATACTCTTGACCACATCTGAGAACAGAATAAATCCCCAAAGCCATCCCCAAAAGTGACTGAACTTCTCAGTCTTCTTTGGCTTGGAGATGACCTAGAGTTGATGGCACTCTGAGATTAGAACAGACTGGACGTGAGTGCAGGCCTTCCTATATTTAGGTTCATCTTCTTGGCATCCTGTGAACAGTATAAATGGCAGCCTTTTTCTGTCATCACTCTTGTAGCAGATAGGATTTCATCCAGGTAGTATTATTTTTCCCCTGAGCTTAAGGCAAAAGGTAAAACTCCTACTTCTCTTGTTTTTACACCATCAGTACAATTTGCATAAAAGTAGAAGAGCATATGGACACCTCAGCGTCTTCTTTCTTAAAAATGTTTAATTGACAAATGCAAATTACATATGTTAATCATGTACAGCATATTTTTTTGAAATATGTTACATTGTGGAATAGCTAAATTGAGCTAAATTAACATATGCATTACCTCACATACCATCTTTTGGTGGTAAGAGCACTTAAAATCTACTCTCTTAGCAATTTTCGAGAAAACACTACATTGTTATTAACTATAGTCACCATATTGTACAATAGATCCCTTGAATTTATTAGTAAATTATACTAATTTCCTAACTGAATTTGTATCCTTTGACCAACATCAAAGGGAGATGTTGGGCAGATATTATTTTAAGCCTTATTTTAGAAATCTTGAAACGACTAAAAACAATGGGAGCAATGTAAGTAGAAAGCTGACTTTCAGCTTTTCCTAATCCTAAGAGTTGTAGACAAAGTCTAATAAATTCATTGAGTCCCAGCCTTTCTAGATGAGGATCACACAGAAAATTGACAATGGCTAGTTGGAACCTTTCATTCCAGGAACCTAAATCTGAGACAGTCATTGAACTGTCTAATCACCAATTAGAGGTTTTTTAAAAAACTAAGACTTTAAACATAAAATTGTTCTTTTAAATCTATATTAGGTTGCACACAGACAGTTTATTTGGGGAGTGCTGTTAGTAACAATACCTATGAAGGGAGTAAGGGAGGCAGGATTGGGCAGAAGGAGAAGTTGAATTCAGTTACAAGGGAGACTTCAGCTGATGCCCTGGGGACCTCTGAACCTGGGATGACCCTTCAGAGCTTTCAGAACTGAGATAAGGGAGTGGGCCTTGTACTCCTGCATAAATCAATCATTGCATATGGGCTATCACAGAAAGGGGGTATAACCTCATGTAAGGCAGGTTGCTTGGCTGAAAGCAATTCCTAGAGATAGACCTAGAGATCAGCTGCTGATCTTTAGCAAGCAATATTCCTGGTAGCTGTGATAATAAGCTGGTAGCTTGGTCCTCAAAGGGGATCTGTGCAGCACACAAAAGCATCCACTACATAATCAAACACCAGTATGAATAGCAAACAAATGTATCGTGGTTCCGAAAGCAGCGTACACTTAGCCCAGAGAATACAGTAGTATGAAATTGGGTTGATTGGTGTCCTGGCTAAATAAGTTAGAAAAGTTCTTGAAGCCATAACTGTCTGTGTATGATTACCTTCTGAATTTGAAATTGCCAGTTCAGTAAACAAAAGGAGGCTGATTAAAACTCGTATCTATTCTAAAGCCTCAGAGGCAGGGCCTTTCAGGGCCAATTCAAAAGGAGCATTCTTACTGCAGATTCTTCCACATTTTTTTCCATTTCTTTGTATTCCATTAGCAGGTGGCCACTACCTGTGGCTGATAATTACAGGCTTTATGTATGCTGGACTATGAAAGGAGCTCTTCGGTGGTGCCAGGGCTAACAGGGAAGTATGCAGCATATGTTTGACCCTGTAAAAAGGGGAAAAGTCTTCTTTTGTTATGGGCCATAGGGTTTTCAAGGCTGCTATCCATGGCAAATGCTCGCCATGTTCAAGGGCTAAGGGTCAATCACACAACCTTGTAAGAGCTTGTCAGCAGAAAGTCCTTTTACTGAACGCCTTGGCTAACCCACACAATCGGTGGGATAATCACAACCATATTGTGTGCCCCCCCCTTTTGTAAAAAGGCAAAAGTTGTATAGCTTCCACCAGGAAAATATTTAATACTGTGCCTTTAATTTTCATTAATAATAACAATAATAGAGAAAATGCTGCCATGCACATTGTAGATAAAAATGGAGGTTCTGTTCTTTGGTGAAATGTTTTCTTCTGGAATGGAGCAAGGTAGCCATTTTGCCAATACCAAAGAAAATTAAACACAAGTTCATGGCGGAAATGTTGCAAAAATCCTATTAAAGCTACAAGAACAGCTGAAACAAAGAATTGCCCCAAGCTGGGTAATTATGCCCTCTCCTCTCACCCCACTCTGAATTCACATACACTGATAGCCGCCAAACTGACATCTATTTGATTATTATGGGTATTGAAAAATATTGCATTATTGTATGAATATCATTAGTTTTTTTTCAGTATTAGTAGTCAGAATAATTTATAATAATGTCCTAAATTAGGTCACAAATTGATAATAGGAAAAAGTGGAGTGTTTTCCACTGTGACAGCAATAATTTTGTTCTTTCTGATTTCTAAAATTATTACTTGAGAATATGAGAATATGCTGGAAAATCGTGTTATTTGTTCAATCATATGAATATTTGGGGATTAAAGACAAAATTGTGAAATTTTAGGATTACAGGTTACCTTTGAGATTATTGGCCACAAGTTCGTCTTTTACAAATGAGGAAAGAGGTTGAATTGCTCAGGATTCTACATTCTGCAGACTCCTGGTTTCCTGGCTGTCTTCTTTCCACTGGAAGAAATATTTTCACTGGTGATTAATATTACATGTACACACTGGTGGGAAATTCTTATTGGTTGAAAAAAGGAAGGCCTAGATACCTTTGACTAGACCAGGTTTGGGATTTGTTTTTATGTCTCAGAGAAAGCTCAATTTGAGACAGTGTGAACCCAAACTTGATTTGACTCTCAGGCACATCTGATTACTTAACCTTAACTCGATGAAGCTCATTGACATATGACCACACAGGCTGTGAATTTCAGCATTTCTGTTTTTCACAGCCCTGTGCCCAGAACCCTTGCAGACCTTAGAGTATGGTTATTACAGTGGCACCTGGTGAGACTTCTAAAACTCCTGATAGATAGCAATCTTTTGAAGATTCCTATGTCCCACTTTCTTCAGATTCCCACTTAATGACAGGAATTCACAAATTAATGGCTTGAATACATTCTTCTACCAAGACTCTATCATTCCTCTATGATTGTATTCTGCTAAGGCTAACCCTACAGACCTGGCTCTATAAACTCCAATATTCTAGAACAGTGAAAAAGACAACTTGAAAGGTCAGAATGCACTCATATGAAAAAGCTCCCATCTCTAAATTATAGCCTTGCAAGTGGTATAGAGACCTTCAAAATAAAGCACCAACCTTGAGAGTAAATTTCTTACTTTTATTTCATAGGACTTTTCCATAACCGATAAGTTCCCAGATCTCCATATATCCCAAAAAGTCTAGTTTGCAAGGTGCAGGTGGCCATGATGATCAGGTATCTCCTATAGAATGACATTCAGCTCATTCCAAGCAGTCCACCTGCTCTGCAGTACCAAACGATAATACGTGCTGATTTGTAAGCAATGTGTTTATTTCTTTGAGGGAGTTGCAGATTTATGTTGCTGAAGACAGATGACAAGATCTACCAGCTAACAGCTGGTGTAGTACCAGTTGAGTTTGTCTTAAGTCTGCAAAAACTGCCTTAATATGCATCTACCTTCTGACAGGCTGCAGTTCCTCACGGATATCCCTTCCTTTCTCCTCCCTTCTTGCTTTTCCAGGATCTCTACCATGAATAAAAGGGGTCACTGAGAGAGCCTTATGACTTGTGAGTGTGAACCATGGACCAAAACCATTTAGCCATACTTGAGCTGGGCATGGAGTTGGGATCTTGACGTTAGCATTTAGTTTCCTAGGACTGCTGTAACTAAGTGCCACAAATGGGGTTGCTTAAACACCAGAAATCTATTGTTTCACAATTCTGGATGCTAGAAGTCCAAATTCAAAAGTGTTAGCAGTGTTGGTTCTTTCTGAGAGTTGTGAGGGAGAAACTGTTCCATAACTCTCTCCCAGCTTCTCGTTGTTTACTGGGAATCTTTGGTATTCCTTGGCTTGTAGATGCATCACTCCAATCCCTGCCTTCATCTTCACATGGTGTTTTTCCTGTGTGTGTGTTTGGTTCTGTGCCCTAATTTCCCATTAATAATGACACAGTCATATTGGATTAGCCCCACACTAATAACTTCATTTGAACTTGATCGTATGCAAAGACCTTGTTTCCAAATAAGGTCACATTCACAGTTTCTGGGGGCTAGGACTTTAACATCTTTGGGGAGGGACATAATTCAACCCATAACAGGGCTTCTAATGTGAGTCCAAGGAAAACAATGAGAGCAATTGGATTGGGCAGATATATCCTTAATCTCCCACTCTCTTACCCTTCCAGGTGTTTCTTCATTCTCTAGCCCTCCCCAGTCATCCCATGGATGGGCTCTCCCAAAGGAAGCCCCCTGTTGGCCCAGAATGCAGGGGAGCTTCCCTCTGTATACTGAGGCCTTGGGCCTGTTGCCCAGGTTCTAAGCTTTGATTCTAACTCTTCTAATACCCTGCATCTGCCTGGGCTTCTGCCTCCTAGCAGTGTTGGGGAATTACCTGTGCTCCTTGTCTTTTTCATCGAAACTTGTATAGGAGGTAATATAGGAACTAAGAACATGGCTTCAGAAAGCCAGACTCTCAGCTCTAAACTTCCTAAATGTGTGACCTTGGACAAGTTGCTTAAGCTGTTTGTCCTCTTTTCTCATCTGTAAATCCATTGCCTCAAAGAGCTGTTAAGATGATAAACTGAAATAATTCCTGTAAAGCAGTTAGAACAGCACCTGGCGCATAGTGAGCACTCTCTGAAGTTAGCTGACATTATTGTTAGCTTTTCCCTGACCCAGTGAATCAGCACTGGTCCTTGGAGAGACAGGCAGGGTAAGGGCGACAGAGGAGGTGGTGGAATGGAGAGAGGCCCCCAAGGATGAGCAGCAAAGGAAGTGAGCCCCTGTAGGGCAGGCATCTACAGTGGGGATTAGAGGCAGCAGATGGGAGGGCAGCAGGGCTCAGGCCCACAGGTAGCCAAGACAAGAATCTGGGGAAACTTCAGGACTTCTTTTCTGCTTCTTACTGGAAACAGAATGACTTCAGAGTGTCGGTAAGCTCTGGCCTCAGCAGGTTCACAGGGAAGTAGACCAGTAGTAAGTAAGTACAGAGGTGTGTGTGTGTGTGTGTGTGTGTGTGTTCGGAAGCCACCAAGGAGTTCTTTGCCCCATTGCCCTATTACCTAAAGTACTGTCCTATATTCTGTACTTACAATTTAAGAAGACTTTGGGGCCCATCCTCACCCCTTGAGCTTTCTCTCCACTCTCTCCCGTGTCGAACCCATGCCTTTCACGCAGAACAGCTGCCACACTGGACTGCTGCCAGCAGAGGTGCTCTGCTTGCAAAATTCCCTGTTTGGCTGTCACTGTTTGGCTATTACTCCACTGCAAAGGAACAGCTCGACAAATGAGTTTAAACTATTCACTTCTCAAATATTAGGTTAAGGCTGTCTGAAGTTTGATCAAGATACGGTGGATATGAAATCACTGCCCCTCCTAAAACTCCAGGTTATGATTCGAGCGCTCTTTTAAGAAGCGTTTCGGAATGTTGACTGTACGCATTATCCCAGTGCCCAGCAACCGCGGCATAGCTGCATTTCATCAGTCTTTTGTGATGAGAGGTGTATATGACTGAAACATTTGGTCATTCAAAAAAGCACCGACCTTTCCCTGACTCTGCTAATGCCTTAAGGTACCACCCTACCTCTTGCTTTCCTTCTGCTCCCCAAATTGTCAACAGGCTAGTCCATGCTTGCTACTTCCACTGCCTCACTACCCACAATCACATTGGATTATATAATCCTTAACTCTTTCCATCCTCATCACTTAGGTGAAATTGCTCTTTGAAAGTTATCATCACCTGTCACATCGCCAAATCCAACGGCCACGTAAAAATCTCTAACTTTGCTGACTTCTCTGTAGCATTGGGTACCTTTAAAAATCCTCTCCTCCCAAGGCTTCAGTGACCCCAAGCCACCCGAGGCTCCCTGTCTTTCTGAGAGCTCCTTTGCTGCATCTTTCTTTGCATATGCTTCCTTCTTCCCCCTAAATGCAAGTGTGTCCACAGTGTGTGTCCTCATGCACTTCTTCTTCCTTATACCCTCTTCTTGGCTGTGTCTAGTTTACTGGATATGGAAGGGCCCCCAGACAATGGACTGTTGGAAACACAGACTATCCAAGGCCAGGTATGTTTAGCTGTGAGACTTTGTAGAATCTCCTATCAGGAAATGACAGCAGGCATTGGCCCAAGTACCAAAGGAGAGAAAACCAATACAGCAATGCAGCCCTGGGGTGCCATGCTAGATGCAGCCTAGGATAGGGGATGGGCACCAAGGTGCTTGACCATAGGATAAAGGAGGGGTCAAAAGTAGACAGGAGGCCAGTGTGTTTGAAGAACTAATGGTTGCACATAGCAGTTTTAATAGTGTTCCCCAATTTCTGTACAAGGCATAGATATCCCTCTCATACTTCCCTGTCAAGTCCTTTATCACACTGGATACAGTGTATTATATATTTACTAGTCTCTAGCCACCTCTAGATGGTAAAATCTGAAGGGCAAAAAGCATGTGTATCTTTTTCACCATTGTCTTTCCAACACTTAGACCAGTGCTTGTCCCATAGAAGGTGCTAAATAAATATTTATTGAAAATGAACAGGATTTTAAAATTTGGAAAACAAGTGGAAAATATGGGAAAGAAATCATATGTAAACCAAGATAAAATTCGTACAAAGTGCATACCATACAGTCCTGTAGTATTGTTAGAGGTGGGCTGCAAATTTCACTCTGAACTTCCTACCAAATCAAAGAAAAAAAATCAGTTGTAAAATTTATGATGTTTGTAGGATTTAAAAAGAAAAGTTGCTTCAGTAAATACAACTATTACTGTGTCATGGATCCTCACAGAGTTACTGGCCGGACCCTAGACAATGGCTATTAGGGCATCTCTATAATAGACATACTATTGGGTGCTATAGGGCTATTTTTTATAATGTCCTTTAATATAGGTTAATTACATACTATAGATTTAGAGTAATTCTATGAACAGGAGACCAATGTAAAGTAACCAAGTGCCCAGAATGCTGATGACCTGGATTGATCCAAGAATAAAATTTAGAATACCTAGAACGAGGTGTGTCCTGAGGCATGTGAGTATCCTTCATAATATTGTCTAAAACAAAGGGTTCTGTGGCCAAATACATTTGAGAAATCCTGCATACTCAGATACATCTTTTTGGGGTATTTACATGGACATTAACATACACTAAATGGTCTAAGAAGTCCTTCAGTAAAGAAGTTTTGTCTAATCTAGAGTTTTACCAACATAATTTGATCCTTTTATCATATAATACCTATTAATATTTACATTTCAAGGAGATTTAAGGATGTTACTTTGGGAAACAATCATCTAGGAAAATGCATATATTCAGGAAACCCAATGTGAATATTGTTTCTCACAGTTAAGTTCTTGATAAGAATCTGTCCACAGAGTATTTCAAGTTATTCTCTCTGGTAAGACTTACTGTGCAAATATGCTGTGCTGTCAGTTACAAATGGACCCTTTGCTTTGACGTTCAAAGTAAATGGCAGGTCATCTATGGAAAGTAAAGGCTCCTAATCAATCTTTGTGCCCATACACTTCCCAGGGAGAACCCAAAGGCAGGCCAAGTATCATGTTAGGAAATAGTCATGACTCCAGTCTACTTAAACCCAGTGATACAATCTGAATCAACCCAGTAGGAAAAAAATCTGAAAATCTAAGCTGGTCTGAACTACAGTTTTGGAATTTTTCCTAAGAACTTATAAGCGCTTCCAGAAGTGTGAGGAACACACTGTTATTGTTATTGAAAATAACAATCTTACCCAATGACTACTGTCTATGGGTTAATGTGCCAATAATTCAGGCTTCTCAGTTTTCTCCACTGAAACTTAAGATTTAAATCACTAGATCATAAAAATCATACAATACATTTCTCCTTCTATCTGGGCAGGCATGCTTCAGATTAATAATAATGGGAAAATATAATTTCCATGATGAGAGGGAAGAGAAATCAAGTTTGTGTCCTGGTCTATTCCATACTTCTAACCAGCTGAAGACTTCCCTCTGTAGTGTGCCAGAAAACCATCAGGGAAACACATAGACCAAATCATAAAAGCAAAATGGGAAAGAACACTTAAGAAACAGGAGAAAGACCTAACTTTTATTTCATGTTCTGTTACTAATCTCCTTGAAAACTCTAAATTATTTTCTGTTCTAACTCACTAGGCTTTGTAGAATCGAGAAAGATAAATCATGATATAAAAGCATCAGACAAGTGAGTTAAAAACATTTTACATTTCATTCTGGAGTTCATTATATTTTTGGCAGGAAATTTATCTTCCTAATTATGTTTTACTTATGTTGAAATTAATTTTAATTGGCATTTCCTGTGAACACATTGAGTAGGAAACAGACAAGCCTGCCTGAGATTAAAAATTGACCTTGGATAATCCACAATTCACACTGAATCTGGTAATCTCATCCATGTCCATAATTTCACCTATGCCTGGTGCTCTGAGGACTTCTGAATCAACATCTCTCCTCCAATTTCTCTCCTGAACAATGCAGTGCATCCAAGCAGACTCTTGGGCAACTTCACTTACATGTTGACATATGCAATGTGAGTTCTTTCTGGTCATTTTTCTACCTCTGTTCTCCACTGCCTATGATCCCAACCTCAATGATTGGATCCACCTTCTGCCCAACTACCCAAGTCAAAATCTGGAAGCCACTCCAGACTCCTTATTCTCTCTCACTACTTTTCTTGGGATTAAATTCCAAATTCCTTGGCATGACATTGAAGGGTCTTTAGAGTTTAGCCCAGTGTTTCCAAGGAAGACCCTGTTGACAACTGAGGCACAAAAATTCTTCTCTGTGAAGGATTATACTTCTTCTTTCTTGTCCTATCTGCTAAATGTGATTAACAATCCCTACTCATCAAACCAAACTGAGAAACAAACCAAAAATATCCTTCACATTTCCTAATGCTCTTTGTGAGGTGATATTGCCTCTAGCTGAAAATCACAAATCTAGCCATGCCTACCATTTATTTATTTATTTATTTATTTATTTATTTATTTATTTTTTTGAGACAGAGTCTCACTTTGTTGCCCAGGCTAGCGTGAGCACCGTGGCATCAGCCTAGCTCCCAGCAACCTCAAACTCCTGGGCTCATGTGATCCTGCTGCCTCAGCCTCCCAAGTAGCTGGGACTACAGGCATTCGCCACCATGCCCGGCTAATTTTTTCTATATATATTAGTTGGCCAATTAATTTCTTTCTATTTATAGTAGAGATGGGGTCTCACTCTTGCTCAGGTTGGTTTCGAACTCCTGAACTCAAACAATCCGCCCACCTCGGCCTCCCAGAGAGCTAGGATTACAGGCGTGAGCCACCGCGCCCGGCCCTTGCCTACCTTTTACCTTCATCTCCCACTACATTCCTCCATCAACTTGACATTCCAGCCATACTGAATTATTTGCTCTTCCTGCACATGCTGTGCTCACTCAAGCCAAGCCTCTGTGCCTTTGCACATGCTGTTTCCTATTTCTGGAATACCCTTCTCTCAGCCCTCCTCTTACTGAGGATGATGGCTAATTTTATGTGTCAACTTGACTGTGCTAAGGGATGCCCAGATAGCTGGTAAAACATTATTTCTGGGTGTGTCTGTGAGGATGTCTCTGGAAGAGATTAGCATTTGTATCAGTAGACTGAGTAGAGAAGATCACCCTCACCTGTGTGGGTGGGCCTCCTCCAATCTGTTGAGAGCCCAAATAGAACAAAAAGCATAGAAAGGGTACATTCTGTCTCTTCTTGAGCTGGGACATTCATCTTCTCCTGCCCTCAGACATCAGAGCTCCTAGTTCTCAGGTTTTCAGGCTCTGGGATTTACACCAGCAGCACCACCAACCACCCATTCTCAGACCTTTGGGATTGACCTGGGAATTACATTAGCTCCTCTGGTTCTCAGGCCTTCAGGCTTGAACTGAAGTATACCACCAGCTTTCCTGGTTCTAACCCCATAAGCCAAATCTTATAATAAATTTGTTCTCTGGAGAACCCTAACTAATACACTGGGCGCATCAAAAGTCTATACCTCAAGATCCAATTCAAACTCCTTTGTCTCTGTAAAGTCCCCTGCCCACCCCCCACAAAGCAACCCCTTGTCCCTGTAAACTCAGGTGGTAATTACTACAAGTGTCTCCCCTTTGGACAGATCTAGATAGACCACGCCTCAGAATACTTGCCATGCCCGCATCCCACTTTGGGGGAAGTTGCCCTGACCTAGGGAGATCAGCCCTTCATGGATCCTGTGATAGCCTCACAACTGATGAGGCAGGAGTGGCACCTGGAGCAAAGGAGGCCCACCATAGGCCAGTGATCTGATGTGTGCCCATTGGATTCTCTCTTTCTCTCTCTCTCAAGAATTAATATTAAGAAACACAAATGGAATGAGCCATTTGTCAGAAGTTGCCATTGCTGAGGAAAATGCCCTAAGAATCTGAGTGGGCCATGAGAGAGATGGGGAGCCTAGCAGAGTCACATGTGGTCTGGACCCCTCTCCATCATTGTCCCACCGGTCCATGGAGACACGAGCAGTGGTACTGGGAGGGCCCAAGGAGAAGCATAGAGAGAAAGCAAGGCAACAGGAGAATTGAGCAGCAGAGTAACCCCAATGGAGGCAGCAGTGCTCATCTCTGATGTGCCTCCAAAGAGCCTCCCAAACCCAAACGTGGCAGGTCTTCCTTTATTGTACTGTATTGACCCACAGAGGAAGGAACAGGCTGAAGGGGAAAGCCTTTCCTTGTTCTGCCTACACCAATTACAATCCCCGTGGCCTCAGGCAAGTGTTTCTGGAGCACTTTTATCTCTGTAAAATGGAGCTTTTAGTACCTTCCCTGCCTGAGGTCCTGCTGGATGATTAACTAACTGTATGATCTTGGGCAAGTCATTTGGCCTCAATGAGGCCAGTTTCGATAATTTTAAAATAAGCTCAATAAAACCCACTTCACAAAGAGGATGCAATAATGAAAATAGATAACATATGTAGAAAGTGCCTTATAAAAGGATCATTGTCATATATATATAAGGTTGTTGTTATTATTTCCTTTTTTCAAACATCACAAGGATCACAGAGGATATTTTTATTGGTATCTGTAACTATTTTATATATATATATATAAACATATATATATATATAGCATATTCATTAGCATAGTAAATTCTTACTCAAGTCTACTGGTTTGGTGTTACTTATATCTTAAAACAGTTACAACTCTTTTAGAATTTGTCTAACCAAAAAAAGAAATCCTCAACCAACTTTTACACTATTTTGTAACTGAAGAATTATCCTGTAAGTTGTACAATCTCAGTCAAATAAGGAATTGCTATACTGCTAAAAACCATTTATCACTTGCCTTTTATTGCAGCACTTTTAAATCATTCTGCAGGCTATAAATCAGTGCTTTTTCTGCTTACTGCCTACTGTTTCAGTTTTACTATTAATAATAGCTTTAAAACCCTTATATAACTGTGGAACAATTTTTCTGAAACTGTTTATTATATGATTTCCATTAGTAACAATTGATTTTTTTTCAAATCCTTTTGGAAACCTAGAAATCTGACAGTCCCCAAAACCTAGAGATTCTTTTTTTTTTTTTTTTTTGAGACAGAGTCTCACTCTGTTGCCCAGGCAAGAGTGCCGTGGCATCAGCCTAGCTCACAGCAACCTCAAACTCCTGGGCTCAAGCAACCCTTCTGCCTCAGCCTCCTGAGTAGCTGGGACTACAGACAGGCACACACCACCATGCTCGGCTAATTTTTTCTATATATTTTTAGTTGGCCAATTAATTTATTTCTATTTTTAGTCGAGATGGGGATCTCACTCCTGTTAAGGCTGGTTTCGAACTCCTGACCTTGAGCGATCCGCCCGCCTGCCTCGGCCTCCCAGAGTGCTAGGATTACAGGCGTGATCCACCACGCCCGGCCAGAAACCTAGAGATTCTTGACCTTTCTCTCTCTCCCTCTCCCCCATCCAATCAATTATTAAGGTCTGTTTTGTCTATTTCATAAATATCTCTGGAATTAGCCCACTGCTGTTATCGTAATCCAGACCACCAGTATCTCTCACCTGAATGCTTGCGACAGTTCCCTGACTGGTCTCCCCACACTCAGTCTCTCATGCAGGCGCTGTGGGTGCGTCAGCGAGTAACACAGGCAAGGCATGGAGCTGTTTTAAACTTGTGGGACACAGAAAATATGGTCCTCAAGAAAACCCCAATTTGCAAATTGGGTTGAGTGCTATATAGGAAATAAGCAAAGAGCTAAAGTAGAGAATATGGGGTGGGGGTGTATTTATGAGGTGGTCAGGAAGGGCCTCTCTGAGGAGGTGAATTTCAAGTTAAGACTGCAAGAGTGAGAATGAGCCAACCAAGAGAAGAGAAAGCACATTCTGGGCAGATGCAAAGGACTCAGGAGGCAAAGAGCATTTGTGAATCTAAAAAGGACAGTGTAGCCAGGTCATTCCCCTATATCAGTGGCCCCCTTGCCCCCACACATACAGCAAACATGTGAAAATGAGAACACGGTACCCCATCTAGGTAGACAAATGTCCTTTCTATAGTATATTAATAAATGTAATTAAGTCCCTTAAAGAGTTCATGGTTTCTCTTTGTCCCTAAGTGTTCAGACATCTTCATTTAATTTACAAGAACCTTCCTACTCAGGCAGGCCCCTCTCCACTTCCCCAGCCTTATCTGTTCCCATTTTCCTCACCCTGCAATGACTCCTTTCGGTTCCTTGAATGCACCATGCTTTTCTGGGTTCAATACTTACCTCCTCTGTCCTGCTGACTGAACATGCTTCCCCCCTCCTTCACTTGATATATCCTTCCTCACCTTTGGAGTCTCAGCTTAAATAACACTTCCTCTGACAAGGCCTCTTAAGGGTACTGTGTGTCTAATTCCAGTCATGCATTTATTTCAGATCTCTGGGAAGGAAGTTCATGGTACCTGATGATGACTACTCCTGGTGTGGTCAGCCCTAGATTCAGCAACTATTCTTTGGCCAAGGATCTCAAACTGCTCTATGATAGACTCATTATCTCTAAAACCCTTTTCAAACGCATGGATGAAGTACCCTGTACCTTGCCATTACAATGTTCAGAACCACGGTTCTATCTAGGTTGTTATCCAAGGTGATTACAGATGTAGCAGAAGAAGATAGAATAATAGTATGTCTAGAGTACCCTAACAATGGCAAAGTCTATTTGGAGATTTGCAGTGGAAGCATGAGAAGCTAATCTAGGCTCCTAAAATCACATTCCCAAACTAAGTACAGAAAAAAAGAATTCTGACATTCACGTTTGATACCAACCTCCTATGGATAGAATCCAAAGGCTAGGAAGATGGATTTTAGCTGCTTAAAATCCTGTTATGGTGAGATAAAATAATGCCATATATTAATTTCCTTGTACTAAAGTTGTATGCAACCAGTTCTTTCCTAAAGCAATTGGTTTTCCAAAACATGACACCATGTTTGCATGCCTACGTCTTTCTTTTTAATCCAACTGATTTTAGATTGCTTGAGACAAAACCGTAAAATAATAAAAAAATTTTATGGTTCTGACCAGAAGTGCTATGAAGTAATGCAAATGCAAATTAACTATTTATTATTCAAAAAGTACCTCATGCCTGACACTTTGCTATTAATATATAGAAAAGACAAAATAAGAGCATGATGTAATAGCTGCCTTGGGTTACTCACATGATCTGACACACCTACTTCCCTTCACTCTAGTAGGAAATCACTTCCATGTTAAATTCCAGAGGTGGCTTATAAGAGATTTCCCTACTGAAATGTTAATCTTTCTTACACCAGTTCTAGAGTCATCAATAGTGTGGACACCTGTTGATTTTATATATACCTTACTTGTAATAAGAAAGAATTTGAGATGATATATGTGTATGTATGCAATGAGATTAAAAGTAAAATAAATAAGTAGAGCCAAAGAGATAACAAAAGGTAGAAAAGTAAGTCAAGCTGGGAATGAGGCATCACATTATTTCCAATGTCTTTGGCTTCATTGCTGTCTGGCAGATTACAGTTTTTATATGTGTATTATAGAAATTTGTTATTATTTCCACCCTATGTACACACTTAAAAAAAATCCTCTTTCTAAAATGTATCCACATCTTTTCCGTAATTTTGTTTGTAAGCATCTAAAAGTGGACCCCAGGTGATTCTACTACCAGCATTTGGTTCATCCAGAGTAAATATTCTTTTAAATTCTTCTCTATCTAATAACTGTGGTCAATGAATTGTTTTTTTATTTCAGCATATTATGGGGGTACAAATTTTAAGGTTTCAATAAATGCCCTTCCCCCCCTCCCCCAAGTCTGAGTTTCCAGCATGACCATCCCCCAGATGGTGCACATCTCACTCATTATGTATGTATATACCCGCCCTCCTCCCCCCTCCCCCCTGCCCAATACCCTATTACTGTAGTACCTATGTGTCCACTTAGGTGCTGCTCAGTTAATACCAGTTTGCTGGTGAATATATGTGGTGCTTGTTTTTCCATTCTTGGGATACTTCACTTAGTAGTATGGGTTCCAGCTCTAACCAGGAAAATATAAGATGTGCTATATCACCGTTGTTTCTTAGAGCTGAATAGTAC
>VSMD01069236.1:0-29508 GCA_008750895.1 Mirza zaza
GCTTTTCTCTATTACTCATACGAGGCAGGCGTTTATTCCCCACCCTTCCCCAGGCTGGTGGCCAGGCCCCTCTTCTGCTCAGACAGCCGCTGCTCACCCCACCACCCTCTCCTGAAAGACTTGCGGCCGCAGCTTCAAATGCCTCCACCGTATTGCTGACGTCTCCCTCCTCCAACTTGTGAATTCTTTCCTCACTGGGATTCTCACCTGTCTCTCACCTTTATCCTTTGTGCCAAGGACAGTATCGGCCCATTTACTGAAAAACCCTGCACTAACCCTCTAGGTCCTGAGGCTGAGCAGATTTTTGTCTAGATATACATCATGCTAACTCCCTGGACAGACATATACACACACACACTCACACACACGCACAGGTGGTGCAATGGCTGCCCCTACCCCAAAGCACACTGGCATTGGACGAAGCCTACTGCCTTTGACTGCTGGTGCTGAGTGTGTCCACAAGGGGTCTCCCTGAAGCCACTCCTGAGGTGGCCCTGGGATTTCTCTCTTGCCTTAATGAACTCCTTTCACACTGACTATGCTTTGGAGCCTTCCAATCTCTCATCTCCCCTCTGCCCAGGACTCCATTCTCCCTGGCCTCACTGTCCACCTCTGATGTCCTGCATCACACAGATTCTGAATTGTTTCTTCAGAAGTATTCACACATTGCAGTGGATACTGTTGGTGCCCTGCTCATATCGATATCCCCAAGCTGCTGCTTCACACCTCCCAGCGGCCCACATCTGCGGAGTTTTGCCCACAGCTGCAGGGCTCTCACCCCCTTTCTGAACACAGCCAACAGTTAATGTCTCACTGGCACATAGATCGCAGGGCCCCCAAACAGAAGTCACCTCTGTGCTGCAGTGTAGACTCCCAAGCCTCCGTGGGATCAGGCCTAATGCTCCCATTGAACCTGATCATCGCCAGGTTCCTCACCCTGCTCTGCTTGGATTCCCTGGAACGCTCCTCTGTGATTCTCTTTAAACACCATCTCATGCTTTGCTTCTACAAAAAGTGATGCAACAGTTGGTACTGGCCGACCAAAGAGGACAATGCCCACGATGCTCTCTGCAGCCACAACCTCTTGGGTCACAAATGAGCAAGGGCAGAGGCATCAAGGTAGCAATAACCTGGGGCACAAGGTCATGGATTGACGGGGCTGGGAGGAAACCTCATGCCTTCCTGGGAGCCTAGGGAGGCTGGCGCACACAGGTCATGCTGTGTGTGGTCACAAAAACTCGGAACCATACCGCCTTTGATTTATTTGGGACAGAGGGTGGCGAGTGGCGGACTCAGAGTCAGGACCATAGTCTGGGACTTGTCGGGCTCCAGGGGTCCTTGAGGGACACGAGGTGAGGCAGCGCAGTCGGACTTCGGTGGGGCTCCTCCCAGGCGGCTGCGGCAGCCCCTTATTACTGCAGGAGCCTGGGGGCTTCTGTGGCTCTCTGGACCGTGCAGGGCGTCGGGTCCAGGTCCGTAGGCTGTGCTCCAAAGGGCAAAAAGTTTGCCAACTGTGTCCATGTGGGACGCGCCAGCTCCACAGCCTGCGGGGACCTAGAATTAGTCGACGTCACAGTGGCCCCAAGTGTGGGGAACCCACCTTTGGACAGTTAAGGGGCCAGACTGGGAAAGGAACCGCCTGGGCTGGGGCGGCTGGAGGCATCTAGGGCCCTGGCGCACACTCCGTGGAAGCAGGGTTCTGGCTCACGGGCAGTTGGAGGGGCGTCCAGTCGTCTGGCTCCAGATCACCAGGACAGTGAAATCAACACGCTGTTACTAGTGCATAGCAATGCTACTGATTTCTGTACATTCATTTTGTAACCTGAGTGTTTACTGAATTTATCCATTCTGGGATTCCTTTGAAGGAGTCTCTGGGGTTTTCTAGATACAACATCATACCATGAGCAAACAGGAATAGTTTGACTTTCTCTTTTCTCATTTGAATGCCCTTTATTTCTCTCTTGCCTGAATGCACTGGCCAGGACATTTAGTACCATGTTGAGTAGAAGTGGTGACACTGGGCATCCTTGTCTTTTCCCTGTTCTTAAAGGGAACGCTATCAACTTGGCCCCATTCAGTATGACGTTGGCTATGGATTTGTCATAGATGGCTTTTTTATTGATTCAGTTAAACTACTCTTATTTCAATAATGTTGAATTTAAAACAGATTATGAAACCTGATGTTATTTGACTTCTTAGAAAGCAAGAAAATTATATGGTTGCTTACTCTCTATCCTGTTAATTAAAACTTTTTGATCATTTAATGCTTTCTGAATTACTGTTTTCCAACCTATGATATTTTACAATTGTGTTAACGGATCTTTTTTCAAACTATTAAGACAGCTCAGATGTCTTGGATATATAGCTAGAGTCGGGGCTTAATTGGTTTTAATGATTTTGAGGCATGTTCCTTCTATGCTTAGCTTGTTCAGTATTTTCATCAGGAAAATGTGCTAGGTGCTATTGAATGCTTTTTCTGCATCTATTGAAATGATCATATAATTTTTGTTTTTAATTCTGTTTATGTGCCAAATCACATTTATTGATTTGTGTATGTGGAACCATCCTTGCATGCTTGGGATGAAACCCAGTTATCCTGGTGAATTTTCCTTGCGTCCTACTGTTTGATTTGGTTTGCTAGTATATTCTTAAGGGTTTTTGTATCTAGGTTCATTAGGGATATTGGCCTGTACTTTGATCTTTTGAGTGTGTCCTTTGCTGGCTGGAATTGGGGTGATACTGGCTTTGTTGTACGAGGTAAGGAAGATTACCTCCTTCTCAATATTATGGAACAGTTTTAGCAGGATGGGTATCACTTTTTCTTTGTAGGTCTGGTAGAATTCATCTGGGAACCCTTAGGGTCCCAGGATTTTTTAGGAAAGGAGGGGAGACTTTGTATTTGTTTCAAGCTTGCTACTCATTACTGGTGCCCTGTGGATTCCCATTTCTTCCTGATCAAGCTTGGGAAGTTGTGTGCTTCCAAAAATGTATCCATTTCCTCTAGATTTTCCAGTTTATGTGTGTAGAACCTTACATAGTAGTCTCAGAGGATATTATGTACTTGTGGAATATCGATTCTAATCTATCTTTTTCATTAGTGATTGAGCTTATTGAATTCTTTGTCCTCTACTCCCAGTGAATTTAGCAAGTAGTCAGTTGACTTTTGTTTCATCAAACCTCTGCATTGTGGGGGTTCTTCTCTTTGTTTCTATTTCATTAAGTACAGCTTTGATTTTTTCTATTTATTTTCTTCTGCTAGATTTGTGTTTGGCTTGTTCTTGTTTTACTAGGTCCTTGAGGTGTAATCCTAGCACTCTGGGAGGCTGAGGCGGGGGATGGTTTGAGTTCAGGAGTTCAAGGCCAGTCTGAGCAAGAGCGAGACCCCATCTCTACCAAAAAAAAAAAAAAATAGAAAGAACTTAGCTGGACAACTAAAAGTAGATATATAAAAAATTAGCTGGGCATGGTGGGGCATGCCTGGGTGCCAGCAACTCGGGAGGCTGAGGCAGTGGGATTACTTGAGCCAAGGAGTTTAAGATTGCTGTGAGCTAGGCTTATGCCACAGCACTCTAGCCCAGGAAAAAGACAGATACTCTGTCTCAAAAAAAAAAAAAAAAAGTGCTGGGATCAGAGGGATGTGCCACCGTGTCCAGCCCAGTGATTTCTTAAAGGGCCTGGCCCATCTAAACATTCTGCAGAACATCATGTTGCTACACTGCAATGAAAACAGCATGATAATAAGACCTGAGGAACAAGAAATGGCAAGTATTCTCAGGGCCTTACCAAGAAACATTGCTCTGAAGTCTGGAATTCAATGCCTCCACACACTGATCATGGATGACAATGGCATGGGTGACAACAGAGACATCCCATCATAAAGATGACATCAATGACAGGATGAGCTTCATAATCAGCATTTACAGTAAAGTGTGAGATTTCCATGGTATGCAGGGCCACATCCATGGTGGCAAATCACACACATGCTCTGTCTGTGAAATATTTTGCTCTCCAATATTAGAAGAAGGACAGATGCTGTGTGTAGCCTCTGGCATGACCTAAGAAAGTAGGAGGACACAGACCCGCAGGATTCCAGAGCAAGGCCACACCTTCTGGAGCAACAAGAAAGAGCTACTAACGGGCTTCTAAGCGTTCACAGGGACAGACAATTTCACATAGGACATAAAGTGCCCAGATAGCCAGAGCTTCTCATCATAATCTGTTCTATTAGACCCCCCAACTCATAAAGCGAAGTGGGCAGAGAAGCAACCATCCTAAAGCAGTGTGGTGCATCCTGGAGGAGACACGGACAGGCAGCCCAGACTATCACTGCACCTGGCACTCTGCTCTGATTCCTCTTATGCAGCTCTCACCTGGAGACTGGGGAGCAGTTACTGCTGTGACCAGCCATAACGGTCCCATAAACAGCAAGTGGAGCACAGCCCTCATGCCCAGTTCAGCAGCCACTGCTCCACAACTTTCTCTAAGGCTATTCTTCAGCCCAGAGTCACGAGCTCTGTCGCATCACATTCACACAAATCCCCTGAAGACCTGAGTAACTTGTTCACGTGCCTGGCATAGGACTTGGGGTAAAAGAGTTTGTGCTTTACAGTAGGACTCCCAAGCGATGCTGAAAACATCAGGCACCAGAGCATGTGATAAGGACACAGTCCTAGAAACATTTCCAGTTGGGCTCCCGTATTCTTAGATTTCCGGCCTGTTTGATCACCGAGTAATTCCAGCTGAAGCCTCTGCATCCGTGGTACCCTATCCATCCACCATTCTTCCTGGCACGCCAGCCTCCTGACACCACCAGATTCTCTGATCTCTGTCCCTGTGTGACCCTTCCCATGGCCCCTGCAGGCCTGGAAATCTGGTGTTTCCTTTGAAGCCCATGTGAAGATATTACTCTGTGTCTTTAAGAATCTTATCCTTCCCGCATGTCCCCATCTCACCCCTCACACCATAGAACTTAGAAGAAGAGCACCCTCAGGTTCACTGCACCAGCTCAGCTGCTTTTCCCTTAACAAGTGGGGCCGCCCCACTCAGAGTCCACAGCCCCAAACTAAAGCCACTGCCCCTATAAAACTCTGTTCCCCGGTGACACTCCGTCCTTTGAAAACCAGATCAAAACTGACTCCCTCAATCCCCACTCAGCGCTAAAATTGCTCAGCCCCAGTCACGCTGATCCTCCCGGGACAAATCTCACTGCCACCTCTGCTTCTGCACCCCAGCTCGTGGGCAGGTCCACACCCAACGTGAGTAGCCATAACGGTGAGACAACTCAGATGGGAGATTCTTTCTCTAAATTTTCATGTCATGTGTGTAGACTCAATGGAGGAAACACGCACTGTTTGGGGGAAGAAAACATCAAAAGCAAAGAGGTGAGGATACAAATGTCTGCCTTGAGGAGGAAGCCAGGGTAGCTGCTGGGTCGCCTGCCAGGCCCACTGATTCAGTACTTAGAGATGCCAAGATCTGTGTGTCTTCTAGGTGGCGCCCGTCCACAGCTCTGTTCTTTTCAGGCCTGTAGTGAGAACAAGCTTGCTGATCAGGGCACCTGGGCTCCTGAGCATTCAGGCTAGGTCGCTGCCATAGAAAGCAAAGCCTTTTTGCCACACAAAGGAAATGTCACAGCTCACAGGAAGTACTGCCTGGATATTGGGTTGTGGGCTTATTCTGTCACCCACCGTGGTACAGAAATGTCAACCTGTCCCATCTTCACACACAAAAGCTTATCACAAAACTCTCCTTTTCAAGCCTGTGTACTTGATTCCAGTAAAGTCACATCCCCTTAATGAGACCTCCTTGTGCTCCCGGAGCCCCTTGTGAGGCTCCCGCTGCCTCTCTCCACCTCCGACAATTGCACCGTCAGCCGGCAGGGCCGCCCTCCATGTTGGAAGCTGGCAACGGTGCCCTCACAATGGCCAGGGTTGTCCTGTGACACGCTCATTGGCCAGTACTGGGAACGTGACTTCCTCCCTGGACATGACCACTTCCCCTTGACGAGAGTCACTCTCGCTCGGGACCTCTCAAACAGAGAGACTCTCTAACATACTTTGGACCGAAACCGACAGAACACTCATCATGGTCCCTGTGGACTCGCCTACTCCGGTTTCAATTTCAAACGCCGTCATAGACGTCGCCGTGGATACACTGGCTGCCTCGATCATGTACAGGATGGAGAGATTGCTACCAGAGCAATTCACAGCGCCTGAAACGGAGCAAACTATGATCATCTTAAAGCCGATTGCATCACTTCTGCTCAAAGGAATCCTCAAGTGGGTACTGAAGACCTCAATTTCGTTTGCATTCAGCAAGTTCAACGTGTAAGATGCCCAAAACCAGCTCACAAATTTCTTCAACAAGATGAAGCAGACGATTCCAGCAACAGTGATTGTGCGTTCTCCTCATCTATCCAGCAAGGTCTAGGCATGACCATCCAGAACACCAAGAAGGCAACATCGCATATTATTTTTGAAAAAATAATGTCTCCTGGCAAATTTGCAGCAGTGGTGTGGATGCATTGCTAATTATAAATCCTACAAAAGGCGATAACATCAGCGGGAGGAAAAAGAGACTCCTCTTTTCTTTCTTGAACTCGCCTCGTTCCTGAGGTGTCACCGACAACATCCGGAAAATTTCTATCAGAACATTTCCTTCGTTTCACCTAGTCCTCCTCCCTGGAAGAAATTCTCGTAGATCTGCACCCTCCGATGTCATCCACACTCGCAGACGTCTCCGTCCTTCTGGGATCAAGACCTTGCTGGACTCCAGGATCTGGATTCTCACACACTAACATGAATCTTTATCCTAAAAAATAAAGTGAGATTTAGCTGGACTGAGGTCTCATGCGTGTTTCTATGCCCACCACCTGCTCATGCTGGGGTGAGTCTCTGGCCTGTATTTGGGGGGGGGGGTTGGCGTATCAATGTGGAGACAGGCATGAGACAGGGAGAAGATCAATACGGGTGTGAGAGCTGAGGGCTGGGAGCCTGCTGGGTGTAGGGAAGGGGAAGATTCCGAGGGTGAGATTCCATGGTAGAGTCCTGTGTGTGTTTGAGAACTTGCTGCTGAGAAAGGGAAGCTCCAGGGGGAACAAGGACAGACCTGGTGCCCTGGGGGCTCGTCCTAAGTGAGGGGAGGAACCAGATGGCCATCAGAGTGGAAGTGGCTTCCATCGGACAATAAATAGGGCCCCAACCAGTCTATTTGGGGGTGGGGTGGTTTCAGGGGACACATTTTGCTGGTGTCAGAGGAAAATTGAGGCTCTGAAGTCCCAAAGACATCCTGGCAGTGTAGAAGCCACCTTCAAGGGCCCCTGTACACTCCGACATCTTGTGAGTCCCAGATGCCCCTGCCCTGCTCTCTGTGAGGACATCTGGGCGCTGCACTCTCCAGGGACATCCACGTGTCTCCAAACCTGTGGGTCATGCGCTCCCTGGAGCCCAGGGTCTGGGTTGGTGCACAGCCTCGCTGCCTGTGTCCGGACCTCGGGCCTGTGCACTTGGCCAGGTTGTCTGGGCCCCGGAGCTCCTCTTCCTCCCCTTCCCAGACTCCCATTTGGCCTCCTCTGGGGTGCAAGTAATTTTCATTACCTGATGCATCTTGGAGTAGCCTACAGGACACAGGCAGAGATTGTGCTTTTCCACACTGTGCCCACCCATACTTGCAAAGCTATGACCCAAAGCCCTCGGTGAGATCATGCTGCCCGAATCTCTCCCTGCTCAGAGAAGGTTACTGGAAAACACGGGCCCTACCTGTGGAACCCTCGATCCCCTGTCTCTGCTCCTCACCCCAGCCTGGCCCTTCATTCTCCACACTTCCCCCAGGCCGGTGGCCAGGCCCCTTCTCTGCTCAGAGACCCTATGCTCCAATTCCCTCCGTCTTCTGAAAGACTTGCAGCCTCAGCTCCACTTGCCCCCACCCTATGGCAGACTTCTTTCCCCTCGCCCTTGGGACTTCTTCCCTCAGTGGGATTCCCCGCATTTTCTCTCCATTGTTTCTTGTGTCATGGCCCATGTTGGCCCCTTTACTGGGACCCCCTGCACTAACCTTTTAGCTCCTGAGGCCCAGCAGCCTTGTGTCTAGACATGCATCAGTCTAACTTCTTACACCAGGGGTCCTCAAACTGTTCAAACAGGGGGCAAATATTGGCCGTTGGAGAGTGTGGCGCACATTCCACAAATGCGCACCGTGGGCCTGGGATGAGCAGGACAGGCAGCGGCGGGTAAGACACCCGGCCGGCTGGATAAATGTCTTCATCGGGCCTCATGTCGCCCGGGGGTCGCAGTTTGAGGGCCCCTGCTACAGACACAGACACACACACACACACACACAGACACACACACACACACACATAGCCCAATGGCTGCCCCTACTCCAAGTCACCCTGGAATTGGACTGAGCCCCACGCCTCTGACTCTTGACTCTGAGTGTGCCCACAGGCACCCTGCCTCAAGCCACTTCCCTCCGAGGTGGGTCTGGGGCTTCTCCCTTGCCTTAATGAACTCCTCTCACGCTGTCTGTGCTTTGCAGCCTACAACCTCCCATCTCCCCGCTACCCAGGACCCCCAACCCCAGGCTCACTTTGCATCTCTAAAGTCCTGCGTGCCACACATTCTCATGTATCTCTTTGAAGTATTTCCACACTCTGGCGTAAGTATTGACACGCTGTTGGTGCCTGCCCATATCCCCTTCCCTAAGCTGCTCCTTCACTCCTCCAAGGTGCCCACATCTGCAGAGACTTGCCCTCAGCTGCATGGGGGCCACATGGAAGGGTGACCGCCATTCACCTTCCTTCTGACAACAGCTTGCAGCCAGTGTCTGACTGTCACACTCATCACTAGGTCCCCATACCAAGGTCACCGCTGTGCTGCAGTGTGTGCACCACAGCCTCCTGGGATCAGGCTTAAGTGTCCCATCGAACCAGGGTCCTTGCCCAGCTCTGCCTGGATTCCCTCGAGCACTTCCTCAATAAATCCCTTAAAACACCATCTCATGGTCTGCTTCTAGAAAAAGACACCCAGCAGTTCATCCTGGCAGTATTCCTGGGAAGCCAACCATAAGGGTAGATTTAGGCGTTTAGATGCCTCCCCAAGGAAGCCCGTGAGCACCTAGGACAGCTGCTAGGTGGAGGGAGGCCAGTCCTTAGGGCATGTGTCCCCTGCGGCATCGCCGGTATTTCATAACGGGGGTTCTTGGATGAACTACAGGGGATGCCCCGCTTGTACATTGTCTCTGGGTTAGATAATTCCAGGGGAGATGGTAACGACAGGTGTGGGATGGGATGGCTGCTCACAAGTGGCACTGAGGCGCTGATTTGATTCTCACCATGGCTGTTATTCTATTTTATTTTATTGTTTCACCTTGCAAACGCCACATTACTGGGAAGGCTGACCAAAGAGGAAAAAGCCCCCGACGCTCTCTGCAGCCACAACCGCCTGGGTCACAACTGAAGAAAGGCAGAGGCAAGACGGGAGCAATAACCTGGGGCCGAGGGTCACAGAATGGAGGGGATAAGCGGAAACCTCATGCCATCCCAGGAGCCAAGGGAGGCTGGCGCACTCAGGTCCTGCTGTTAGTGGACACAAAGCCTGGGATCCATGCCGCCTCTGATGCATTTGGGAAGGAGGGTGTCGAGTGGCGGACTCAGAGTCAGGACCATAGGCTCCGACTTGTCAGGCCCCAAGGGTCCTTACTCGAGGCGAGGTGAAGCGGCAGAGGGGTCGGACGTTTGTGGGTCTCGTCCCAGGCGGTGGCTGTGGCTTCGTACTGCAGGTGCCTGGGGGCTTCTGTGGCTCTCTGGACAGGGTGGTCAGTCGGGTCCGGGTCCCTAGGCTGTGTGCCAATGGGCACAGGGTTTGCCAACTGTGTCCATGTGGCTGTGGGGTGCGCCACCTCCACAGCCTGCGGGCACAGGCAGGTAGTTGCTGATGGACCTCACAGTGGACCCAAGTGCAGGGAGGCCCAGTTTGGGACACTTAAGGGGCCGGCAGGGAAAGGAACCGCCTGGGCTGTGGCGGCTGGAGGCATCTAGGGCCCTGCGCACACTCTGTGGAAGCAGGAACCTGGCTCACAGGCAGCTGGAGGGGCATCAGTCGTCTGGCTCCAGATCACCAAGAGAGTGAAGTCAACACGCTGTTACTAGTACATAGCAATCTTACTGATTTGCATACCTTCCTTTTGTACCCTGAGAGTTTACTGAATTTATCCATTCCAAGAGTCCTTTGAAAGGAGTCTTCAGGGTTTTCAGGATGCAAGATCATACCACCAGCAAACAGGAATAGTTTGACCTCCTTTTCTCACTTGAATGCCCTTTATTTCTCTCTTAGCGAAATCCATTGGCCACGACATTTAGTACCGTGTTGAGTAGAAGTGGTGACACTGGGCATCCTTGTCTTTTCCCAGTTCTTAAAGGGACACTCGACTTGGCCCCATTCAATATAATGTTGGCTGTGGGTTGTCATAATGGCTTTTTTATTGGTTCAATTAGTTTAAAACACTTTATTGCAATAATGTTGAATTTGAAACAGATTATGAAACCTGATGTTATTTGACTTCTTAGAAAGCAAGAAAATTCTATGGTTGCTTACTCTCTATCCTGGTAATTAAAACTTTTTGATCATTTAATTGCTTCTAAATTACTGTTTTCCAAGCTATGATATTTTACAATTCTGTTAACGGACCTATTTCAAAATATTTAGAGAGCACAGATGTTTGTGATGCATAGGTTAAGTCAGGGCTTATATGATTTTAATGATTTTGAGGTATGTTCCTTCTATGCTTACCTTGTTCAGGGTTTTCATCAGGAAAATGTGCTAGATGTTATTGAATGCTTTTCCTGCATCTGTTGATATGATCATATAATTTTTGTTTTTAATTCTGTTTATGTACCAAATCACATTTCTTCATTTGTGTATGTGGAACCATCCTTGCATGCTTGGGATGAAACTCAGTTATCCTGGTGAATTTTCCTTGCGTTGTGCTGTTTGATTTGGTTTGCTAGTATTTTCTTAAGGGTTTTTGTATGTAGGTTCATTAGGGATATTGGCCTGTACTTTTCTCTTTTGAGTGTGTCCTTTCCTGGCTGGAATTGGGGTGATACTGGTTTTGTGATACAAGGTAAGAAGGATTCCCTCTTTCTCAATATTATGGAGCAGTTTCAGGAGGATGGGTACCAGGTCCTCTTTGTAGGACTGGTAGAATTCAGCTGGGAACTCTTCCAGTCCTAGGAATTTTTAGGAGGGGATGGGAGGCTTTCTATTTGTTTCAAGCTTGCTACTCGTTATTGGTGTCCTGTGGATTCCTATTTCTTCCTGATCAAGCTCGGGAAGTTGTGTGTTTCCAAAAATGTATTTTTCCATTTCCTCCACATTTTCCAGTTTATGTGTGTAGAACTTTACATGGTAATCTCAGAGGATATTTTGTACTTGTGGAATACTGATTCTAATCTCTCTTTTTCATTAGTGATTGACCTTATTAAATTCTTTGTCCACTATTCCCAGTCAATTCAGCAAGCATTTAACTGACTTTTGTTTCATCAAACCTCTTCATTGTTGCGGTTCTTCTGTTTGTTTCTATTTCATTTAGTACAGCTCTGATTTTTTTATTTATTTTCTTCTGCTAGATTTGTGTTTGGCTTATTCTTGTTTAAGGTCCTAGAGGTGTAATCCTAGCACTCTGGGAGGCTGAGGCGGGAGATCATTTGAGTTCAATCCAGTTCGATCCTGAGACTGGACTCAGGAGTTTTAGGCCAGTCTGAGCAAGAGCAAGACCCTGTCTCTACCAAAAAAAAATAGAAAGAAATTAGCATGACAACTAAAATAGATATATAAAAAATAAGCTGGGCAAGGAGACACATGCCAGGGGTCCCAGCATCTTGGAGACTGAGGCAGTAGGATTACTTGAACCCAGGAGTTTAACGTCGCTGTGAGCTACGCTGATGCATGGCACTCTAGCCTGGGCAAAAGACCGAGACTCTGTGTCAAAAAAAAAAAAAAAAAAAAAAGTGCTGGCATCAGAGGGATGTGCCACCGTGTCCAGGCCAATGATTTCTTAAAGGGCCTGGCCCATCTAAATATTCTGCAGAACATCATGCTGCTACACTACATTGAAAACAGCATGATAATCAGACCTGAGGAACAAGAAATGGCAAGTATTCTCAGGGCCTTCCCAGGAAACATTGCTCTGAAGTCTGGAATTCGATGCCTGCAAACACTGATCATGGATGACCATGGCATAGCTGACAACAGAGACATCCCATCATAAAGAATACATTCATGACAAGATCAGCTTCATAATCAGCATTTGCAGAAAAGTGTGAGATTTCCATGTTCCACAGAGCCACATCCATGCTAGCCAATCACACAAGTGCTCCGTCTGTGAAATAGTTTGCTCTCCAATATTAAGAGGAGGACAGATGCTGTGTGGAGCCTCTGGCATGACCAAAGAAAGCAGGAGGAAACAGACCGTCAGGATTCCAGAGCAAGGCCACACCTTCTGGAGGAACAATAAAGAGCTCCTGTAGGCTTCTAGCATTCCCACAGACAGATAATCTCAACATGGGACATAAAGTGCCCAGGTGGCCAGAGCTTCTCATCACAATCTGCTTTTATTGGATCCATCAACTCATACATGCAAGAGGGCAGAGGAGCAACCATCCTAAAGCAGTGTGGTGCATCCTGGAGGAGACAAGGACAGGCAGCCCAGACTGTCACTGCACCTGGCACTCTGCTCTGATTCCTCTTATGCAGCTCTCACCTGGAGACCGGGGGGCAGTTACTGCTGTGACCAGCCACCAAAGGTCCCATAAACAGCAAGTGGAGCAAAGCCCTCATGCCCAGGCCAGCAGCCACTGCTCCACAACTTTCTCTGAGGCTATTCTTCAGCCCGGAGTCACGAGCTCTGTCGCTTCACATTCACACAATCCCCTGAAGACCTGGCTGACTTGTTCACTCACCTGGCATAGGATTTGGGGTAAAAGAGTTTGTGCTTTACAGTAGGGCTCCCAAGCGATGCTGAAAACATCAGGCACCAGAGCATGTCCACAAGGACACCATCCAAGAAACATTTCCAGTTTGACTCCCCAGTTCTTAGATTTACAGCCTGCTTTGATCACCAAATACTCCCAGCTGAAGCCTCTGCATCTGTGGCACCCCATTCATCCTCCATCCCTCCTGGCTCTCCAGCCTCTCGACCTCACCAGATTCTCTGTTCTCTGTCCCTGTGTGATCCTTCCCATGGCCCCTGCAGGCCTGGACATCTGGTGTTTCCTCTGAAGCCCATGTCAAGACATTAATCTGTGTCTTTAAGAATCTTATCCTTCCCTCATGTCCCCATCTCACTCTTCACACCAGTGAACTTGGAAGAAGGGCACCCTCAGCTTCACTGCACCGGCTCAGTTGCTCTTGCCTTCGAGCAACTGAGGGAAGAGCAGTGTGGCCACCCCACTCAGAGTCCTCAGCCCCACCCCAAAGCCTCTGCCCCTATAAAACCCTGGTCCATGGTGACACTCCATCTTTTGAAAACCAGATCACAACTGACTCCCTCAATTTCCACTCAAGCGCTAAAATTGCTCAGCCTCAGTCACCCTGATCCTCCCGGGACACACCTCACTGCCACCTCTGCTTCGGCACCCCAGCTCGTGGGCAAGTCCAGACCCAACGTGAGTAGACATAACGGGGAGACAACTCTCAGGGGACATTCTGGCCGGCCGCGGTGGCTCACGCCTGTAATCCTAGCACTCTGGGAGGTCCAGGTAGGCGGATTGCTCGAGGTCAGAATATGGAAACCAGCCTGAACAAGAGGGAGACCCTGTCTCTACTATAAATAGAAAGACATTAATTGGCCAACTAATATATAGAGAAAAAATTAGCCGGGCATGGTGGCGCATGCCTGTAGTCCCAGCTACTCGGGAGGCTGAGGCAGGAGGATTGCTTGAGCCCGGGAGAGTGAGGTTGCCGTGAGCTAGGCTGACTGCACGGCACTCACTCTAGCCTGAGTAACAAAATGACACTCTGTCTCAAAAAAAAAAAAAAACCACAAAGATGGGAGATTCTCTCTCTCAATTTTCATATCACGTGTGTGGCCTCTCTGGAGGAAACACCCACTGTGTGGGGGAAGAAAACATCAAAAGCAAAGAGGTGAGGACACAAATTCTGCCTTGAGGAGGAAGCCAGGGTAGCTGCTGGGTCCCCTGCCTGGCCTAGCCACTCAGGACTGAGACCAGCCAAGATCTGTGTGTCCTCTAGGTGGTGCCCGTCCACAGCTCTGCTCTTTTCAGGCCTGTAGTGAGAACAAGCTTGGTGATCAGGGCACCTGGGCACTTGAGCATTCAGGCTAGGTCGCTGCCATAGAAAGCAAAGCCTTTTTGCCACACAAAGGAAATGTCACAGCTCACAGGAAGTACTGCCTGGATTTTGGGTTGTGGGCTTATTCTGTCACCCACCGTGGTACAGAAATGTCAACCTGTCCCATCTTCACACAGAAAAGCTTATCACAAAACTCTCCTTTTCAAGCCTGTGTACTCGATTCCAGTAAAGTCACGTCCCCTTGATGAGACCTCCCTGTACTCCCCGAGCCCTTTGTGAGGCTCCCGCTGCCTCTCTCCGCCTCCGACAATTGCACCGTCAGCCGGCAGGGCCGCCCTCCATGTTGGAAGCTGGCAACGGTGCCCTCACAATGGCCAGGGTTGTCCTGTGACACGCTCATTGGCCAGTACTGGGAACGTGACTTCCTCCCTGGGCATGACCACTTCCCCTTGACCAGAGTCACTCTCGATCGGGACCTCTCAAACAGAAAGACTCTCTAACATACTTTGGACTGAAACCGACAGAACACTCATCATGTTTGCTATCAACTCGCCTACTTTGGTTTCAGTTTCCAACTTGGTCATGGACGTCGCCGTGGATACACTGGCTGCCTCGATCATGTACAGGATGGAGGGATTGCTACCAGAGCAATTCACGGCGCCTGCCTCGGAGCAAACTGTGGTCATCTTAAAGCCGATTGCATCATCTCTGATCAAACAAATGCTCAAGTGTGCGCTGAGGGCCTCAATTTCGTTTGCGTTCAGCAATTTCAACGTGTAAGATGCCCAAAACGTGCTCACAATTTTTTTCAACAAGATGAAGCAGACGATTCCAGCAACAGTGATTGTGCGATCTCCTCATCCATCCAGCAAGGTCTAGGCATGACCATCCAGAACACCAAGAAGGTAACATCGCATATTATTCTTGAAAAAATAATGTCTCCTGGCAAATTTGCAGCAGTGGTGTGGATGCATTGCTAATTATAAATCCTACAAAAGGCGATAACATCAGCGGGAGGAAAAAGAGACCCCTGTTTCTTTCCTGAACTGGCCTCGTTCCCGAGGTGTCACCGACAACATCCGGAAAACTTCTATCAGAACATTTCCTTCGTTTCACCTAGTCCTCCTCCCTGGAAGAAATTCTCGTAGATCTGCACCCTCCGATGTCATCCACACTCGCAGACGTCTCCGTCCTTCTGGGATCAAGACCTTGCTGGACTCCAGGATCTGGATTCTCACACACTAACATGAATCTTTATCCTAAAAAATAAAGTGAGATTTAGCTGGACTGAGGTCTCATGCGTGTTTCTATGCCCACCACCTGCTCATGCTGGGGTGAGTCTCTGGCCTGTATTTGGGGGGGAGGGCGGTTGGCGTATCAATGTGGAGACAGGCATGAGACAGGGAGAAGATCAATACGGGTGTGAGAGCTGAGGGCTGGGAGCCTGCTGGGTGTAGGGAAGGGGAAGATTCCGAGGGTGAGATTCCATGGTGGGGTCCTGTGTGTGTTTGAGAACTTGCTGCTGAGAAAGGGAAACTCCAGGGGGAACAAGGACAGACCTGGTGCCCTGGGGGCTCGTCCTAAGTGAGGGGAGGAACCAGATGGCCATCAGAGTGGAAGTGGCTTCCATCGGACAATAAACAGGGCCCCAACCAGTCTATTTGGGGGTGGGATGGTTTCAGGGGACACATTTTGCTGTGTCAGAGGAAAATTGAGACTCTGAAGTCCCAAAGACATCCTGGCAGTGTAGAAGCCACCTTCAAGGGCCCCTGGACACTCCGATGTCTTGTGAGTCCTAGATGCCCCTGCCCTGCTCTCTGTGAGGACATCTGGGGCACTGCACTCTCCAGGGACATCCACGTGTCTCCAAACCTGTGGGTCATGGGCTCCCTGGAGCCCAGGGTCTGGGTTGGTGCACAGCCTCGCTGCCTGTGTCCGCACCTCAGGCCTGTGCACTTGCCCAGGTTGTCTGGGCCCCGGAGCTCCTCTTCCTCCCCTGCCCAGACTCCCATTTGGCCTCCTCTGGGGTGCAAGTAATTTTCATTACCTGATGCATCTTGGAGTAGCCTACAGGACACAGGCAGAGATTGTGCTTTTCCACACTGTGTCCTCCCATACTTGCAAAGCTATTACCCAAAGCCCTGTGTGAGATCATGCTGCCCAAATCTCTCCCTGCTCAGAGAAGGTTACTGGAAAACACGGGCCCTACCTGTGGAACCCTCGATCCCCTGTCTCTGCTCCTCACCCCAGCCTGGCCCTTCATTCTCCACACTTCCCCCAGGCCGGTGGCCAGGCCCCTTCTCTGCTCAGAGACCCTATGCTCCAATTCCCTCCGTCTTCTGAAACACTTTCAGCCTCAGCTCCACTTGCCCCACCCTATGGCAGACTTCTTTCTCCTCGCCCTTGGGACTTCTTCCCTCAGTGGGATTCCCCGCATTTTCTCTCCATTGTTTCTTGTGCCATGGCCCATGTCGGCCCCTTTACCTGGACCCCCTGCACTTACCCTTTAGCTCCTTAGGCCCAGAGCCTTGTGTCTAGACGTGCATGAGTCTAACTCCTTACACCATGGGTCCTCAAACTTTTTAAACAGTGGGACATTTCACTGTCCCTCAGACCGTTGGAGGGCCATTGGAGAGTGCGGCGCACATTCCACACATGTGGACTGCGGGCCCGGGATGAGTTGGCTGCTAAGCAGGACAGGCAGTGGTAGCAAAAACACCAGTCAGGTCCAATAAATGTCCTCAGTGTGCCTCATATTCCTGCACACCACAGTTTGTGGACCCCTGCTACACAGATGGATAAACACACAGAGAGAGAGAGACACACAAAGAGACACATTGCTGAATGGCGGCCCCTACTCCAAGTCACCCTGGAATTGGACTAAGCCCCACACCTCGGACTTCTGGCTCTTGGTCTGCCCACAGGCACCATGCCTCCAGCTGCTTACCTCTGAGGTGGGTCTGGGGCTTTTCCCTTGCCTTAATGAACTCCTCTCATGCTGTCTGTGCTTTGCAGCCTACAACCTCCCATCTCCCCTCTGTCCTGGATCCTGCACCCCACACTCACTTTGCATCTCTAATGTCCTGCGTGCCACAAATTCTCATGTGTCTGTTCAGAAGTATTTCCACACTGCAGCGTAAGTATTTACACACTGTTGGTGCCTGCCCAGATCCACGTCTCCAAGCTGCTCCTTCACACCTCGAAGGTGCCCACATCTGCAGAGACTTGCCCTGAGATGAATTGGGGTCACATGGAAGGGTAACTGCCATTCACCTTTCTTCTGACAAGAGCTGGCAGCCAGTGTCTCACTGTCACACTCATCACTGGGTTCCCAAACTGAGGTCACCGCTGTGCTGAGGTGTGTGCACCACAGCCTCCTGGAATCAGGCTTAAGTTTCCCATGGAACCAGTGTCATTGCCCAGCTCAGCCTGGATTCCCTGGAGCACTTCCTCAATAAATCCCTTAAAACACCATCTCATGGTCTTCTTCTAGAAAAAGACACCCAGCAGTTCATCCTGGCAGTATTCCTAGGAAGCCAACCATAAGGGTAGTTTTGGAGTTGGATGACTCCCCAAGGAGGCTTGGAGCACCTCAAGACAGATGCGAGGTGGAGGGAGGACAATCCTCAGGGCATGTGTCCCCTGTGGCATCACTGATATTTCATTACAGGGAATCTTGGATGAACTACAGGGGATGCCCTGCTCGTACTTTGTCTCTGGGTTTGATAATTCTAGGGGAGATGATAACAACAGGTGTGGGGTAGGACAGCTGCTCACAAGTGGCATTGAGGTACTGAAGAGAAAAAAGGACAGACTCAGACCCATCACTCAGTGGTATAAAGTACAGTGTCAGAGGTGGAAGTGATCCTCCCCTCCTGCAGCCCAAGGGCAGGTACACTTGAGGACCAGCCAGAAGACATAACTCCAAAGGGGAAAACATCAGAGGACCCAAGAGAAGGGTATACCCTTGCAAGGAGATCAGCTACATCTCTTTGTGAGAAATCAGGTCCCTTAGGTAGAAGTCATCACAGAGGATAAGAAATAAATAGGAAATAGAATAATTGAAATAAAAGAAGAGAGAGACAAAGATATAGTTTTATTGATTTATATAAAGAAATTAGCGTAAAGCAAGAGTTCTCAGGGGTCCCCACTACATCCCCATTGGTAGTGAGGACACGAGGTTAGTTTCATGTAGGTTTTATAATCACAGATATCAGCTATCGGTTGCCAGGGGTAACCGATTTACAGAATAACGGGTAGGTTGGTTTGGATTAAAAGTTTTTTCAAAGGACTCTAAAATTTCCTAGTCTGTTCTATCTATGTGAACAAATGCTTACAAAATCTTTCAAGAACTAACTTCTGAGTTCTAAGAGACAGCTATCATTAAACGGAGGGATAACCCAGAGATATCGTGGCTCCATATTTCTTTTATCTAGTTATTGTGGTTTGAGACAGACAGTCAGAAGTAAGCAGGAATTTGACTCTTTTGTTAATTGCTCTTAGCCGTAAGTGTCCATCTCATCTCTCAGGCTGGGCACTCATTATTCCAGATCCCATTCTGTGGCGCCATGTATGCCTGCCTTGTCTTTCAAAAACAGGGGGGTGCCACAAGTTTGACATAACAGAAGCCATCTTAGAAGGCATGTGACCGGAGCTTTGATAGGCCCTCCTGAAGAGACACAGCTTTTGATAGGCAAACTAACGAGTCCACATATTCCTTCAGGGCAAAGCCCAGCAAAACTCCTCAAATAATTCCTGTCTTTAATATAGCAATGTTCGGCGATAAAATAATAATCTTTTGAGCCACATTGCATTAGTTTGTCAATCTTTTTTCCTCAACACACCCTCACCCCAACCTGAGCAGGCAATGAAACTTTGCATTTAACACAACCCCTCGCCTGGCCCTATATGTTTCTCTCTCTTCTCCTGGCCTACACTGTTCTCCTTTTGCTATATTAACTCTGTTGTTATACAACTTTCTTGAGTTCAGGGAGAAATGCTACCATAATATCAACCCTGAGATGTTTAGTAACCCCTGAGTCTGTAACAAATTGAACAGCCCTAAATTGGGGCTGCCATTTGATATGAGGTTGCTCATGACTGGTGGATTCTGGGCTGACCCTGATTGGTTAGAACCCAAACTGAATTGCACTGCAGTATAGCAGTGGGCTCAATAATCAAAAGGTTCAGATGTGGGTTAAGGGAGTACCTGAGATGGGACTCCAGCAAAAAACAAGAAACCAAATACAAAATACATGAGCCCACTAGGCTCCTCAGGAGGGCCAGTTAGCCCTGCACTGGAGAAAGGGACGCCAGCGTCACTGAGATGCAAATCATAGTCATTTTTCTGAGATCAGATCTGAACGTAGGAAAAACTGTTACAGACCTGTGCTCCATAGTGCCAGTGGGATGATGGGGTCTGGCAAGGACAGAAACCAGCACTATGCCATCCAACCAGGGTGGGCATGAGAACTAGGCAGCAGTATTATATGCCCATAAGGAGAGGTTGATCTGCAAAGATTTCAAGAGACATCTCATACACCACATTATTTGTACGGACAAGAGATGTGAACAGCCAATGAGTGTGTCACTTACTGGGCATACCATAGGCATAATCAAGAGCAGAAGGCTGATGTTAGCTGCCCCAAATAACATCATGATCATTACTATGTAAAGATCAGAGACAGATTTAGATTAAAAAACTTTGGATTCATAAAAAGGTTGAGTTGCAGGTGTTGTTTTGATATATTGACTTCTTTTCCATTGAGAATGTACACGGTAGTGGGATTGCTGGATTGCATGCATGGTAGTTCTACTTTTAGGTCTTGGTGGACACTCCATACCATTTTCCATACTGTTAGAGATTGCACTAGTTGACATTCCCACCACCCGTGCACAACCATTCCCTTGTCCCCTAATCTGTACACTATGTATTCTTTATTGACTCTTGGAGAATAGCCCTCCTGATTGGGCATAATGGCTATCTCATGTGGTTTTAATTTGCATTACCCCAATGATTAGTAAGGTCAAACATGATTTCATGTTTGTTAGCCATTCGTATATCTTCTTTTCACAAAAATCCCTTCCTATCTTTTCCCCCTTTGAAATGAGCTTTTTTAATTTTTTTCTTGTTGATTTGTTTAAATTCGTTGTGGATTCTGGGTATTAGTCCCTTGTCGAATGTGTAGTTTGCAAATATTTCCCCCCATTTTGTAGTTTATCTATTCTGTTGATTATTTCCTTGGCTGTGCAGAAACATTTAGTTTAAGTAAGTCCCATTTTTTTCTGTTCCTGTTCTATTTCCTTCTGAGATATTAGTCATAAATTCCACTATGCCACTATCCATATTCCTCTATTCCACTAATGCCACTATCTAGAAGCATTTTCCCCATGTTTCCTTCTGTAATTTCTATTGTTTCAGGTCTGAAATTTAAGTCTTTAATCCATTTGGAGTTAATTTTCGTAGATGGTGAGAGGGAAGGATCCAGTTTCCTTCTTCTCCATAAATCTCTCCAATTTTCCCAGCACCATTTATAGATAGGGCACCCTTTCCCTCTCTGACCTTTCACAAATCAGAGNCCAGTTTCCTTCTTCTCCATAAATCTCTCCAATTTTCCCAGCACCATTTATAGATAGGGCACCCTTTCCCTCTCTGACCTTTCACAAATCAGAGAGTGGTAGGTTCATAGTTTTATGCCTGGGCTCTATCTCTTGCTCCATTGACCTATGAGTCCACTTTCATGCCAGTGCCATGTTGTTTTGGTTACTACAGCCTTGTACTATAATTTCAAGTCACGTAATGTGATTCCTTTGGAGATGTATTTTCCCTTAGGATTGCCTTGTGTTTTCGGGCTCTATTGTGATTACATATCAAATTTTGGATGGTTTTTAGTAATTCTCAGTATTGTCATTTAGTAATGACATCAGGATTATGCTAGGAATTGCATTGAATCTGTAAATAATCAATTTGGGCCATATGGACATCTTAACAATATTGAATCTTCTGACACATGAGCTTGGGATTCCTTTTCCATGAGTTTGTGTCACCTATGATTTCTTTCATCATATATACAGTTCTCTATGTACAGATCTTTTACCTCCTTAGTTAAGTATATTCCTACGTATTTTATTTTTTAGCCCATAAGGAATTGTATTGAGTTCATGATTTGATTCTCAACATCTCAACATGGCTGTCATTTTTTTTTTTTTCCACCAGGCAAACACCATGTTACTGGGAAGGCCGATCAAAGAAGAAAATGCCCACGACGCTCTCTGCAGCCACAACCGCTTGGGTCACAACTGAACAAAGGCAGAGGCATCAGGTGAGCAATGACCTGGGGGCCGAGGGTCATCGAATGAAGGGGCTGGGCAGAAACCTCAAGCCTTCCTGAGAGCCAAGGGAGGCTGGCTCACACAGGCCGTGCAGTTCGTGGCCACAAAGCCTCGGATCCATCTGGGATGGAGGGTGGCGAGTGGCGGGCTCAGATTCAAGACCATGCCCTCAGACTTCTGGGGCTCCAGGGGTCCAGGTGTGAGGCGAGATGATGCCAGCACCTGTCAGCCTGCAGGGTTGGACATTCGTGGGCGTCGAACTGCCCGTGGCGTCGAACTGCCCGCTCCTGGGGGCTTCTGTGGGTCTCTAGACCAAGTGGTGCGTCGGTTCCGAGTCCCCAGGCTGTGTGCCAAGGGGCAAAAGGTTTGCCAACTGTGTCCATGTGTCTGCAGGACGCGCCAGCTCCACAGCCTGCAGGGACCCAAAGGTAGTCGCCGGTCAACGTCACAGTCACCCCAAGTCCCAGGAACCCAGCTTTGGACTGTTAAGGAGCCAGACTGGGAATAGAACCGCCTGGGCTGGGGCGGCTGGAGGCATCTAGGGCCCTGGCGCACACTTCGCAGAAGCAGGGGCCTGGCTCACGGGTGGTTGGAGGGGTATCCTGTCCATCACCAGGAGAGTGAAGTCAACACGCTGTTACTAGTGCATAGCAATGCTACTGATTTGTGTACATTCATTTTGTAACCTGAGAGTTTACTGAATTTATCCATTCCGGAAGTCCTTTGAAGGAGTCTTCAGGGTTTTCTAGATACAAGATCATACCATCACCAAACAGGAATAGTTTGACTTCCTCTTTTCTCATTCGAATGCCCTTTATTTCTCTCTTCTCTAAATGCAAGGCCAGGAATTTCAGTACCATGTTGAGTACAAGTGGTGACAGTGGGCATCCCTGTCTTTTCCCAGTTCTTAAAGGGAGCGCTTTTGACTTGGCCCCATTCAGTATGATGTTGGCTGTGGGTTTGTCATATATGGCTTTTTGATTGATTCAATTAAACTACTTTTTTTTTTTTTTTTTGAGACAGCCTCGCTTTGTTGCCCAGGCTAGAGTGAGTGCCGTGGCGTCAGCCTAGCTCACACCAACCTCAAACTCCTGGGCACAAGCAATCCTCCTGCCTCAGGCTCCTGAGTAGCTGGGACTACAGGCATGCGTCACCATGCCCAGCTAACTTTTTCTCTATATGTTAGTTGGCCAATTAATTTCTTTCTATTTATAGTAGAGACAGGGTCTCACTCTTGCTCAGGCTGGTTTCGTCTCCTAACCTCGAGCAATCCGCCGCCTCCGCCTCCAAGAGAACTAGGATCACAGGCATGAGCCACCATGCCCGGCCTAATTAAACTACTTTTATTGCAATAATGTTGAATTTAAAACAGATTATGAAACATGATGTTATTTAACTTCTTAGAAAGCAAGAAAATTATATGGCTGCTTACTCTGTATCATGTTAATTAAAATTTTTTGATCACCTAATTGCTTCTGATTTACTTTTTACCTAGCTATGGAATTTTACAATTCTGTTAACATATTCTATTTCAAAATATTACGAGAGCGTAGATGTTTTGGATATATAGCTGGAGTCGAGGCTTAAATGGCTTTAATGATTTTGAGGTATGTTCCTTCTATGCTCAGTTTGTTCAGAGTTTTCATCAGAAAAATGTGCTGGACGTTATTGAATGCTTTTTCTGCATCTATTGAAATGATCATATAATTTTTGATTTTAATTCTGTTTATATGCCAAATCGCATTTATTGATTTGTGTATGTTGAACCATTCTTGCATGCTTGGAATGAAACCCAGTTATCCTGGTGAATCTTCCTTGCGTTGTGCTGTTTGATTTGTTTGATTTAGTATTTTCGTAAGGGTTTTTGTATTTAGGTTCATTAGGGATATTGGCCTGTACTTTTCTCTTTTGAGTGTGTCCTTTCCTGGCTGGAATCAGGGTGATAGTGGCTTTGTTGTATGAGGTAAGGAGGATTCGATCCTTCTTCTATTATGGGACAGTCAGTAGGATAGTTACCAGTTCTTTGTAGTTCTGGTAGAATTCAGCTGGGAACACTTTGGGTCCTTGGATATGTTTGGAGGGGAGGGGAGATTTTGTATTTGTTTCAAGCTAGTTACTCATTAGTGGTCCCCTGTGGATTCCCATTTCTTTGTGTTTGAAGCTTGTGAGGTTGTGTGTTTCCCAAAATTTATCCATTTCCTCTAGATTTTTCTAGTTTTTGTGTATAGAACATTACATACTAGTCTCAGAGGATATTTTGTACTTCTATAATATCAATTCTAATGTCTCTTTTTTCATTTCTCATTGAGCTTATTGAATTCTTTCTCTTCTATTCCCAGTCAATTTAGCAAGTAGTCAATTGACCGTTGTTTCATCAACCTCTGCAACCTCTGCATTGTGGCAGTTCTTCTGTTTGTTTCTATTTCATTTTGTACAGCTATGAATTTATTTATTTATTTTCTTCTACTAGGTTTGGGTTTGATTGTCCTTCGTTTACTAGGTCCTTGAGCTGTAATTCTAGCACTCTGGGAGGCCAAGGCGGATGGATCTTTTGAGCTCAGGAGTTCAAGAGCAGTGAGACCCTGTCTCTACTAAAAATATAGAAAGAAATTAGGTGGACAACTAAAAGTATATATATAAAAATTAGACAAGCATGGTGGCACATGCCTGTGGTCCCAGAAACTCAGGAGGCTGAGGCAGTGGGATTGCTTGAGCCCAGGAGTTTAAGGTTGCTATAGGCTAGGCTGACGCCACAGCACTCTAGCCCGGGCAACAGAGTGAGACTCTGTCTCAAAAAAAAAAAAAGTGCTGGGATTAGAGGTATGAGCCACCATGTCCAGCCCAATGATTTCTTAAGGGGCCTGGCCCATCTAAACATTCTGCAGAACATCATGTTGCTACACTGACTGCATTGCAAACAGCACGATAACCAGACCTGAGGAACAAGAAACGGCAAGTATTCTAAGTGCCTAACCAGGAAACGGTGCTCCGAAGCCTGGAATTCAATGCCTGCAAACACTGATCATGGATGACAATGGCATAAGTGACAACAGAGACATCCAATGATGAAGATGATATCAATGACAGGATGAGCTTCATTTTCACAATTTAAACCCAAGTGTGAGATTTCCATGGTCTTCGGGGCCACATGTGTGGCCAATCACACATGTGCTCCATCAATGCAATATTTTGATCTTCAATATTAGAAGGAGGACAGATGCTGTGTGGAGCCTCTGGCATGACTGAAGAAAGCAGGAGGACACAGACCCTCAGGATTCCAGAGCAAGGCCACACCTTCAAAACAATAAAGAGCTCCTCAGCGGCTTCTAAGTCTTGCCAGAGACAGACAATCTCAACATGGGACATAACGTGCACAGGTAGCCAGAGCTTCTCATCATGATCCGGGTTTTATCAGACCCACCAACTCATAAAGTCAAATGAGGAGAGAAGGGACCATCCTAAAACAGTGGTGGTGCGTCCTAGATGAGACAAGGACAGGCAGCCCAGACTGTTACTGCATCTGGCACTCTGCTCTGATTCCTGTTAGCAGCTCTCACCTGGAGACTCATGGGGTGGTTACTGTGACCAGCCAACAAAGAAGGAGAATGTTAGAGAAACAGCACATAGAGCACATCCCTCAATGCCCACCTCACCTTATAGTCCCTCACAATCTTCCCTGATGCTATTATTCAGCCTGGAGTCACAAGCTCTGTCACATCCAGTTCACACAAATCTCCCGGAGATCTGGCTATCTTGTTCACTCACCTGACATGGTTTTTGGGTAAAATAGTTTGTGCTTTACCGTAGGGCTGCCAAGGAATGCTGAAAACTTCAGACACCAGAGCATGTCCACAAGGACACCGTATTAGAAACATTTCCAGTTTGACTCTCCTAATCTTAGACTTCTGCCCTGCTTTGATTAACAAGTACCCCCAGCTGAAGCCTCTGCATCCATGGTACCCTATCCATCCTCCATCCCTCCTGGCTCTCCAGCCTCCCGACCTCAGAGATTCTCTGATCTCTGTCCCTGTGTGATCCTTTCCATGGCCCATGTGGGCCTGGACATCTGGTGTTTCCTATGGAACCCATGTCAGGACATTATCTGTGTCTTTAAGAATCTTATCCTTCCCTCATGTCCCCTCTCACCCTTCACACCATTGAACGTGGACGAAGGGCACCCTCAGCTTCACTGCACCGGCTCAGTTGCTCTTCCCTTAACAAGTGGGGCCGCCCCACTCAGAGTCCTCAGCCTCACCCCAAAGCCACTGCCCGATAAAACCCTGTTCCATGGTGACACTCCATCCTCTCAAAACCAATCACATCTGACAACCTCAGTCCCCACTGAAGCTCTAAAATTCCTCAGCCCCAGTCAGTCCGATCCTCCCGGCACACACCTCACTGCCCACCTCTGCTTTCAGCACCCCATCTCATGGGCAGGTCTTGAGAGGACCCAGACCAGACCCGACGTGAGTAGCCATAATAGCAACACAGCTCAGTGCGAGATTCTATTTCTCAGTTCTCATGTCGTGTGTCTGGACTCTCCGTACGAACCCCAAACTGCCTTTGTAAAAAAAATATCAAAAGCGAGGGAGAGGGGAATAAAAAAAAAAGACATAAAAAGCAAGGAGGTGAGGACACAAATGTCTGTCTTGAGGAAGAAACCAGGGCAGGTGCTGGGTTGGATGCCTGGCGCGGCCATTCAGGACTGAGAGGTGCCAAGATCTGTGTGTGTCCACTAGGGGGCGCACATCCAAACCCCGCTCTTTTAAGGCCTTCTAACATTTCACCGAAGTGTAATTAGAACAAGCTTGGTGATCAGGGCCACTGGGCTCATGACCTCGTCAGGCAGTGTCGCTGCCATAGAAAGCAAAGCTGTTTTGCCACAGAAAAGAAATTTGATAGCTCACAGGAAGTACTGTCTGGATATTGGGTCATGGGGCTTATTCTGCCACCCACAGTTGTACAGAAATGTCAATATGCCCCATTTTCACATACAAAGACTTATGACAAAACTCTCCTTTTCAAGCCTGTGTACTTGATCCCAGTCAAGTCTCGCCCCTTTAATCAGAGCTCCTTGTGCTCCCCCTGCCCCTCGTGAGGCTCCCGCTGCCTCTCACCACCTCCGACAATTGCACCGTCAGCAGGCAGGGCTGCCCATAATGTCAGAAGGTGGTGACAATACATTTAAAATGGCCGGGCTTGTCGTGTGACACTCTCATTGGCCAGGACTAGGTGTCATCACTAGGAACGTCACATCCTCCATGGACGTGACCATTTCTTCTTGGACTAACGTGAGTCACTCTCACTCGTGCAAAACCTCGGGAAACAGAAAGACTCTCCAGGAATAGAGTCCTAGCCTTGGACTGAAACCAACAGGACACTCATCATGTTTTCTAAGGGATCGCTTATTTCCTTTATAAGAACCGGAGTCATGAACTTCGCCGTGTATGTACTGGCTTACTGTATCGTGTGCAAGATGGAGGAATTCCTACACGAGCAATTAATGGCGCCTGCAACGGAACACGCAATCGTCATCTTAAAGACGACTGCATCATTTCTGATCCAACGAATGCTCGAGTATCTACTGAAGGCCACAGTTTTGTTTGCATACAAGTTGGATGTTCAAGGTTTCCGAAACAAGCTCACATATTTCTTCAACAAGGTGAAGCGTCTAATCCCAGCACGAGCGACTGTGCAATCTACTTATCCATCCAGCAAGCTCTCGGCATGACCATCCAGAACACTAAGAAGGTAACATTACATATTATTTTTGAAAAAATAATGTCTCCTGGCAAATTTGCACCAGTGGTGTGGATGCATTGCTAATTATAAATCCTACAAATTGTGATAACATTTGGGGGAGGAAAAAGAGATTCCTGTTTTCTTTCCTGAACTGGGCTCGTTCCTGGTGTATCACCAAAAATACTCAGAAAATGTCAATCTGGACACTTGCTTTGTTTCACCAGGTCCTCCTCCTGGGAAGAAATCCTTGAGGATCTTTGCCCTCCGATGTCGTCCACACGTGCAGACGTCTCCGTCCTTCCAGGATCATGACCTCGCTGGAATCCAGGATCTGGATTCGTCCACACACACATGCACGTGAATCTTGACACTAAAAAATAAAGTGAGATTTAGCTGGACTGAGTTCTCATGCGTGTTTCCGTGCCCACCACCTGCTCATGCTGGGGTGAGTCTATAGCCTGTATTTGGGGAGGGGGGGTCTCAATGTGGAGAGAGGCACGAGATGGGGGAGAAGATCAATACAAGTCTGGGGAGCTGAGGGCTGGGAGCCTGCCGGGTGTAGGAAAAGGGGAAGATTCGGATCATCAGATTCCATGGTCCAGTCCTGTGTGTGTTTGAGAACCTGCTGCTGAGAATGGGAAGCTCTAGGGGGGAACAAGGACAGACCTGGTGCCCTGCGGGCTCCTCCTAAGAGAGGGGAGGAACCAAATGCAGACCAGTGTAGAAATGGCCTCCTTGAAGACTGAGGTGCGACAATAAAGAGGGTCCCGAACAGTCTATTTGGGGTGGGAAGCATTCAAGGGGCAAGTTTTGCTGGTGTCAGAGGAAAAGCGAGGCTCTGAAGTCACCAAGACATCCCTGGCAGTGTAGAAGCCACCTTCAAGGGGCCCTGTACACTCTGACATCTTGTGAGTCCTAGATACCCCTGCCCTGCTCTCCATGAGGACTTCTGGGGCTCTGCACTCTCCAGGGACATCCACGTGTCTCCACGCTTCTGGGACCATGTGCTCCCTGGACTCCAGGGCCTGGATTCCTAGGCACCCGTACTCAGTGTTTCCACACTTCCAGTTGGAACTGTGCTCATTCCAAAGTCTTCCTGGCCCTGTGGCTCCTCCTTGTCCCCTCCCCAGGCTCCTATTTGACCTCTCCAGGGGTCTAATTAATTTTCTTTAACTCACGAATTGCCTTGGTGTCCTCATACATGACAAAGGGGCAGCTTTTGCTTTTCCATAGTGCTCCCCAGCCATGCTTCCCTCACTGTAACTACCCTACCCAAAGCCCTCCTTGAGATCAAGCTGCTCCCTGGGCAGAGCTAGACACTGGCGAACACTGGCCCTCCCTCTGGAGACCTCCATCCCCTGTCTCTACTCCCCACACTTCCCCCAGGCTGGTGGTCTGCCCAGACACCCCCCTGCTCAAACTCCCTCTCTCTCCTGAAAGACTTGCAGCCTCGGCTCCAATTGTCCCACCATATCGCTGACTTCTCCCTCCTCAAACCTGTGACTTCTTCCCTCTGTGGATTCTCACCTTTCTGGTAACTTCATCCCACTTGGCCTCTTTACTGGGACCCCCTGCACTAGCCCTTTGGCTGCTGAGGCACAACAGCCTTGTGTTTACACATGCATCAGTCTAACTCCCTAATCACACACACACACACACACACACACACATGGCCCAATGGCTGCCCCTACTCCAAGTCACACTGGAATTGGACTAAGCCCCACACCTTTGTGGGTTTTTTTTGTTTTTTTGTTTTTGAGACAGAATCTCACTCTGCTGCCTGGGTTAGAGAGCCATGGCGTCAGCCTAGCTCATAGCAACCTCAAACTCCTGGGCTCAAGCAATCCTTCTGCCTCAGCCTCCCGAGTAGCTGGGACTACAGGTATGCGCCACTATGCCTTGCTATTTTTTTCTATTTTTAGTTGTTTTGGGCTAATTTCTTTCTATTTTTGGTAGAGAAAGGGTCTCACTCTTGGTCAGGCTGGTCTTGAACTCCTGAGCTCTAGTAATCCTCCTGCCTCAGCCTCCCAGAGTGCTAGAATTACAGTCGTGAGCCACCGCACCCAGCCAAGACCAACCTTTTTAAAATGAAGTATCACAAGAATGGAAAAATAAAAAACACATG
>VSMD01069237.1:0-10307 GCA_008750895.1 Mirza zaza
AAAGAAAAATCTCTAATAAGCTCCATCAGGAACAATAAAGGAGAAATTACAACTGATGCCATGGAGATATAAGATATAATTTATGAATACTACAAAAACCTCTATGCACACAAACTGGAAAATGTGGAGGAACTGGACAATTTCTTAGAAACACACAGCCTCCCTAGGCTCAACCAGGAAGAAACAGAATTCCTGAACAGACCAATATCAAGTACTGAAATTGAAACAGCAATAAAAAACCTTCCTAAAAAGAAAAGTCCTGGACCAGATGGTTTCACACCCGAATTTTACCACACCTACAAAGAAGAACTGGTGCCTATCCTGCAGAAATTATTCCACAACATAGAGAAGGATGGAATTCTCCCCAACACATTTTATGAAGCGAACATAACCCTGATACCCAAACCAGGAAAGGATGCAACAAAAAAAGAAAACTACAGACCAATATCCCTTATGAATATAGATGCAAAAATTCTCAACAAAATCCTAGCCAATCGAATCCAGGTGCTTGTCAAGAAAATAATCCATCACAACCAAGTGGGCTTTATCCCAGGGATGCAGGGATGGTTCAACATATGCAAATCTATAAATGTAATTCACCATATAAACAGACGCAAAAACAAAGACCATATGATCCTCTCAATAGACGCAGAGAAAGCATTTGACAAAATTCAACACCCTTTTATGATAAGAATGCTCAACAAAATAGGCATAGATGGAGCTTACCTAAAAATTATACAAGCCATATATGACAAACCCACAGCCAATGTCATACTGAATGGGGAAAAACTGAAAGCATTCCCACTTAGAACTGGAACAAGACAAGGTTGTCCGCTATCTCCACTTCTGTTCAACATAGTGCTAGAAGTCCTTGCTGCAGCAATCGGAAAAGAGAGCGGAATTAAAGGCATCCAAATGGGAGCAGAAGAGATCAAACTCTCACTCTTTGCTGATGACATGATATTATACCCAGAAAACCCCAAGGATTCAACCATGAGATTCCTTAATCTGATAAATGAATTTGGTAAAGTCTCAGGATACAAAATCAATACACAGAAATTAGAGGCATTCATATACGCCAACAACAGTAAAAGTGAGAACCAAATCAAAGACTCAATTCCCTTCAAAATAGTAACAAAGAAAATAAAGTACCTTGGAATATATTTAACTAAGGAGGTAAATGACCTCTACAGGGAGAACTATGAAACATCGAAGAAGGAAATAGCAGAGGATGTAAACAGAGGGAAGAATATACCATGCTCATGGGTCGGCAGAATCAACATTGGTAAAATGTCTATACTACCCAAAGTGACCTACAGAGTCAACACAATCCCTATCAAAATACCATCATCATTTTTCACAGATATAGAAAAATAATTTTATGCTTCATATGAAACCATAGAAGACCCCATATAGCAAAATCAATCCTGGGCAACAAAAACAAAATAGGAGGTATCAATTTACCAGACTTCAAACTATACTACAAGGCTATAGTCATTAAAACAGCTTTTTACTGGCACAAGAACAGGGACATTGACCAGTGCAACAGCACAGAGAACCCATATATAAAACCATCCTCATATAGCCAACTAATGTTCGACAAAGCAGACAAAAACATACACTGCGGAAAAGAATCCTTATTCAATAAATGGTGCTGGGAAAACTGGATAGCCACATGTAGAAGACTGAAACAAGACCCACACCTTTCACCTCTCACAAAAATCAACTCACGCTGGGTAACAGACTTGAACCTTAGGTGTGAAACTATTAGAATTCTAGAGGAAAATGTTGGAAATACTCTTCTAGACATTGGCCTAGGCAAAGAATTTATGAAGAAGACCCCAAAGGCAATCACAACAGCAACAAAAATAAACAAATGGTACCTGATCAAATTAAAAAGCTTCTGCACAGCCAAAGAAACCGTCAAGAGAGCAAACAGACAACACACAGAATAGGAGAAAATTTTTGCAAGCTACAAAGGGCTGATAAAGTGCTGATAACTAGAATCTATTTAGAACTCAGGAAAATCAGCAAGAAAAAAAAATCAAACAACCCTATCAAAAAATGGGCAAAGGACACGAACAGAAAGTTTTCAAAAGACAACAGAATAATGTCTAAGAAACATATGAAAAAATGTTCAACATCTCTAATCATCAGGGAAATGCAAATCAAAACCACAATGAGATATCACTTAACTCCAGTGAGAATGGCCTTTATCAAAAAGTCCCCAAGCAACAAATGCTGGCGTGGATGCGGAGAGAGAGGAACACTCCTACACTGCTGGTGGGACTGCAAACTAGTTCAACCTCTGTGGAAAGCAATATGGAGATACCTCAAAGCGATACAAGTAGATCTACCATTTGATCCAGCAATTCCACTACTGGGCATCTACCCAAAAGATCAAAAGTCGCTTTATGAAAAAGACACCTGCACTCGAATGTTTATAGCAGCACAATTCACAACTGCAAAGCTATGGAAACAACCCAAGTGCTCATCAATTCATGAGTGGATTAATAAAATGTGGTGTATGTATACCATGGAATACCACTCAGCTTTAAGAGACAATGGTGATATCGCACCTCTTGTATATTCCTGGATACAGCTGGAACCCATTCTACTAAGTGAGGTATCTCAAGAATGGAAAAACAAGCACCACATGTACTCACCAGCAAATTGGTATTAACGGATCAACACCTAAGTGGACATATAGGAGTAACATTTATCGGGTGTTGGGAGGGTGGGAGGGGGGAGGAGGGGATGGGCATATACAACCACAATGAGTAAGAAGTGCAATGTTTGGGGGATGGACACGCTTGAAGCTCTTACTCGAGGGGGGAGAGGGGCATGGGCAATATATATAACCTTAACAGTTGTACCCCCATAATACACTAAAAAAAGAGAAATATCAAAAAAGAAAAAAAATGACAAGACTTTCTAGAATCCTTAGCTAAGTTTAAATAAACTCTGAAAAATCAAAAAAAAAAAAAAAAGAAAATATACATCCACCTAAACCTGTATGAGAATGTTCACAGCAGCATTTTTCATAATAGCTAAAACACAGAAACAACACAAATGTTCATCACCTGATGAACTGATTAACAAAATGTGGTATATCCTTAACAGCTATAAAAAGTAATGAAATGCTGTAACATGAATGTAACATGAATAAATTTCCAAAACATGCTAAGTAAAAGAAGTCAGATTCAAAAGGCTGCACATTGGTTATATGATGCCATTTATATGAAATGTCCAGACTGGGCAGATCCGTATAAATGGAAAGTAGATTAGAGGTATTATGCACTGAATTGGCCCTCCTCAAATTCATATGTTGAAGTCCTAACCCACAATGTGACTATATTTGGGGACAGGGCTTACAAGGAGGTAATAAAGGTTAAGTCAGGTCATAAGAATGGGACCTTAATCCCATAGGGCTGGTGTCCTTGTAAGAAGAGAAGAGACACCAGAGATTCCCCACCACCATCACCATGTGCATGCACACAGAAAAGGCCATGGGAGGACACAGTGAGAAGGTGGTTGTTTACACACCAGGAGGAGAGGCTTTACCAGATACCAACCCTGACAGCACCTTGATGTTGGACTTCTATGCTCCAGAACTGTGAGAAAATAAATTTTTGTTCTTTAAGCCATCCAGCCTGTGTGTGGTATTTTGTAATGGTAGCCTTAGCAGACTAATACAGGGGATCAGGGAAGGGGAAAATGAGTAGTAACCACTAACAGATGCAGGATTTCTTCTCTGGGGTGATGAAAATGTTCTGGCATTACATAATAGTGATGGTTGTATAACTCTGTGAATATACTAAAAACACCATACAATTTTAAAAGGTGAATATTATGTTATTTGAATTCTATCTTGGTAAAAAAAATTACAGTAGGTGAATTATATCTCAATTTTTAAAACTCTGAAAAAAGCAAGCTGCACATTTATGGAAGCCCATAGCAGTCATGTGACAAACTTGGAACTTGACCTGAGGAACTTAGTAAAATTCCTCTACCTTTCACTTTCCTATTTTGATTTAAAACATCACTTGTTAGTTGTAAAGTATGTTTACTTACATTAAACTCTATCAAGTACTTGATAAAGTAAAAAATATTTTTATTTTTAGTGTAAGAAAGGCAAGTGGTAAAAATGGAAGGTTCAGTTGTTCCTATTTGTTGTTATTCCCTAATCATCCTTGTTTTTATGTCCTTTCCCTCCTATTCTCATCTGTGTTTTTCTTACCTATGACTTTGCTTCCTTTTGTCCTATTCTCCTTACAATACATTTTGTTGTCTTTCTTCCTTTTCTCTTCTAATTACACACTGTTGTGCTTTCATGTGCCCATTATTACATTTTCTTACCCATCTATACACACAAATAGTGATGATTGTTCATACATATATATTAATAATGTATATGACACTTATTAACATGATTGAGGTATAATTGACATGTAACAAACTGCATACATTTTAAATGTATAAATGTTATGATACACACACATAAATATACACACACACACACATGCAACCAGCACTACAACCAAGATAATGCAACTATCACACCCAAAAATTTCCTTGTGCTCTCGTTTCCTTGTCCCCTCTCACAAAACCACTGATCTGCTTTCTGTAACTAAAGATTACAGGTAGTCCTTGCTTTGCATGGTGGTATGGTACTGTAAGAAATGAGTGTGCAAGCTGAAACCATGAAAGGCAATTTTAATAATCAATAGGGAAAATGATGATTATTCAAGTGATCTTTAAAAATTTTGTCAAAACTTAAAAGCTCTCTTATTATTAGCTATGAATATAGGGAGAAATAAAAAACTAGTATGTATTTAATATACTGCAATTTGAAACATCAGAAACATTAAGAATTAAACACATTTATTTATTTGTAAAAACTTATCAAGAGTACAGCACTTGACTCCTTTTCATTGTATAACTTATAACATGGAGCAAGCACCTTTTCTACCCCTTGGCAAATTGTCTAAGTTTGGATCAGTTTCCAACATTTTGTCCTGTGTTCTTTCAATGTTGAAAAATATTTCCAAGAGTTCCTTTAATGTGCAGTTTTTTGCTGGCAGCACTTCTTCTGGGACATCTTCATTCTTTTCATCACAACCACTTCATTCATTTACATCTATAAGTTTACCTTCACTAAGTTCTTTTGGCTGCAAATCTAGAGCCTCTCAAATGGCAGCAGTGTGTCCATATTCCCATGGTTAGCTATTTCTTCTATAATTCCATTCCCATTCATCTTTGATTCAAATTACTCCTCCAGCATTATCACTTTCTATTTCTTTAATTGTTTGGTAGAATTCTCCAGTGAAACCATCTGGGCCTGGAGGCATTTTTAGAGGAAGTTTTTGATTATAAATTCAATTTTATTAATAGTTACAAGGCTATTCAAATTATCTATTTTCATACTGGGTGAGTTTGGTAGTTTGTTCAGGTAACCTCCAGGAAGGTAGGAAAAAGAAAATAGAGAATAAATACACATACACACAAAAATAAAACGGCAGATTTAAGCCCTAACATATCAATGATCACATTAAATTTAAGTTCTATAAAGCAATTAAGAGACAGACTGGCAAAGTGGATTTAAAAACATGATCCAAATATATGCTGTCTAAAAGAAACATACTTAAAATATAAGGATACGAGGAGGTTGAATGTAAAATAATGGAAAAAGATATATGACACAAACATTACTCAAAAGAAAGCAGAAGTGTCATTAATATCAGATGAAGCAGACTTCACAGTAAGGAAAATTACCAGAGATGAAGAGGAACATTATGTAATGATAAAAGTGTCACTCCACCAGGAAGACATAGCAGTTCTAAACGTATGTACTCCATTACTGTGCACCAAACAATAGTGCTCTAAAATGTGAAGCAAAGCTGAATTAAACTCAAAGGAGAAATAGATGAATCCATAATTACAGTTAGAGGCTTCAACCTCCTTTAGTAATTGACAGAACCAACAAACAGAAAATCATCAAGGATACAGAAGAACTCAACACCATCAACTAACAAGATCAATTTAATTGACATTTGTGGAACACTCCACCAAACAACAGCAGCATATACCTTATTTTTAAGCACCCATGGACATGTACCATGATAGACCATATCCTGGTTGAGGCATAAAATAAGCCTCAACAAATTTAAACGAATTGGAATTATACAGCATACTCTCTGATCACACAGGAATCAAAACTAGAAATCAATAACAGAAAGATAACAAGAAAACTTCCAAACACTTGGAAACTAAAAACCATACTTCCTAGATAATCTATGGGTAAAAGATGAAGTCTCAAGGGCAGTAAAAAATATATTTAAGAGAATGAAAAATGAAAATACAACATATCAAAATTTGTGAGACACAGCTAAAGCAGTGCCGAGAGAAAAATGTATAGCACTACATGCTTATATTAGAAAATAGGAAAAGTTTTAAATCAATAAGCTAAGCTCCCAACACAAGCAACTACAAAAAAGAGCAAAATAAACCCAAAGCAAGCAAAAGGATAAAAAAATAGTAAAAAGTGGAAATCAATGAGATTAAAACAGAAAAATACTGAAAAAGAAAGATGGTTCTGTGAAATGATCAATAAAATTGACCAACCTGTAGCAAGAAAAAAGGATATAAAACAAAAATTGCCAATATCAAGAATGAAAGAGGGATACTATTTTTCCATTTATTTCAAGTGTGTTCATAATTGCTCAATGAAAATTTTTTAGGATGGCTGCTTTAAAATCATTGTCAGACAATTCTAATATCTCTGTCATCTTGGTGTTGGCATCTGTTTATTGTCTTTGATCAAGTTGAGATCTTCCTGACTCTTGATTTTTTTTTACAGAAACCTGGATATTTACGATATTATAAGACCCTGAATCTTATTTATACCTTTGGTTTTGACTGGCTTCCTATTACACTACTCTGGCTGGAAATTAGGGTGGGGGTGGGGGTCATTGCTTTGTTACTGCCAGGTGGTTGTAGAAGTCCTAGTTTAAAGAAATTAAATTTATAGTCAAGAAACTCCTAAAACATAAGCCTCCAGGCCCAGAGTGTTTCACTGAAGAAGTCTATCAACTGTTTAAATAAGAATTAACCCCAGTTCTACACAGTCTCTTCTAAAAAACAGAAGAGGAAGGAATACTTCCCAACTAATTTTATTAAGCCAGTATCATCCTGATATACCACCAGATAAAAATATCATGAGAAAACTATAGGTCAATATTCTTCAGGAACATGGAGATAAAAAATCTTAATAAGATATGAGCAAATAAAATCAAATAGTATATATTAATAAAAAGAACTATTGGCCAGGCACAGTGGCTCATGCCTATAATCCTAGCACTTTGGGAGGCTGAGGCAGGAGGTTGTTTGAGGCTAGGAGTTCAAGACTAGCCTGGGAAACACAGCAAGATCCTGTCTCTTTAAAAAAAAAAATGATAATAACCAGGTGTGGTGGCACATGCCTGTATTCCTAGCTACTTGGGAGGCTGAAGCTGGAAGATTGCTTGAGCTCAGGAAGTCGAGGTTCCAGTAAGCTATGACTGCTCTACTGCACTCTAGCCTGGGCAACAGAGCAAGACCCTGTCTCTTAAAAAAAAAAAAAAGATTATAAACCCTGAACAACTGGATGCTAGGGACTGAATTGTTCCCCTCAATTCCTATGTTGAATCTCTAACCCCCTCAATGTGACTCTATTTGGAGATAGGCCTATAGGGGGTAATTAAGGTTAAATGAGGTCATAAGGGTGGGACTCTAATTCAATAGGACTGGTGGCCTCATATGAAGAGGAAGATCTCTCTCTGCATATGTACAAAGGAAAGGCCATGTGAGCACACAGTGAGAAGGCAGCAAGCAAGGAAGAGAGCTCTCACCAGAAACAGAACCCTGCTGGACCCTGATCTGGGACTTTCAGTCTCCAGAACTTTAAGAAATAAATTTCTGTTGTTTAAGCCATCTAGCCTGTGACATTTTGTTATGGTAGCCCAAGCTAATACTTGGGAGGTTTATTCCAACAATGCAAGGCTAGTTCAATATTTAAAAATCAACCAATATAATCCACAGTATTAACAGGCTAACGACAAAAGAAATCACATAATCATATCATTTGACACAGAAAAAGTATTTGACAAAATTCAATACACATTCATGATAAAAACTACGACAAACTTCCTCACCTTGATAAAGAACATCTGCAAGATCCTACAGTTAACATCATACTTAATATTGAAAGAAAGACTGAATGCTTTCCCCTTAAGATTGGGAATAAGGCAAGGATGTCTGCTTTCACCACTGCTATTCAACACGTTGCTAGAAGTTTTAGTCACTGCAAGTTTTAGTAAGGCAAGAAAAGAAATACAAGGTAAACATATTGGAAAGGAGAAAATAAAACTTTCCTTATTTTTAGGTGATATGATGTCCTTAAAAAAAGAAAATTCCAGCTGGGCATGGTTGGTTCATGCCTATAATCCTAGCACTCTGGGAGGCTGAGGTGGGAGGATCGCTTGAGGTCAGGAGTTTGAGACCTGCCTGAGCAATAGTGAGACTCTTTCTTTACTGAAATTAGAAAAAATTAGCCAGGTGTGCTGGCATGTACCCGTTGTCCCAGCTACTTGGGAGGCTGAGGCAGGAGGATCACCTGAGCCCAGGAGTTTGAGGTTGCTGTGAGCTAGGTTGATACCACTGCATTCTAGCTGGGAGGGAAGGAGTGAGATTCTGTCTAAAAAAAATAATAATAAATATAAAACAAAAAGAAAATCCCAGGGAATCTTAAAAAACAAAACAAAACAAAACCTGTCAGAACTAAGTAACTCAGCAAGGTTGCAGGAATATCAGATCAACATACAAAAATTGATTATATTTGTATGTGCTAGCAATGAACACATAGGAACCAAAATTATAAATACAATACTATTAGCAATTGCTCAAAAAATTTAACACTTAAGTATAAATTGAGTAAAACAAGTACAGGACTTGTTTGCTGAAAATGACATAATACTTTTAAAATTTTATTTATTTTCATTGATTATTAAACATCTTGCATAAAACTATATAATATTGATGAAAGAAATCAAAGAAGATCTAAATAAATGGAAAATTGAAAGGCTCAACATAGTAAAGACGTCAGTTTTCCTCAAATGATATATAGGTTTAATGCAACTCCTATGAAAATCCAGTAGGATTTTTTTGTATACATAGACAAGCTTATTATAAAAGTTGTATGGAAAGACAAAGAAACTGGAATAGCCACAGTAATTATAAAAAAAGAATAAAGTGGGAGGAATCAACTTACCTGATTTTGAACCTTGACCTAAATCTTATATCTTATGCAAAATTAATTCAAAATGGAGCATGCATTTAAATGTAAAATATAAAACTATAAAACTTAAAGAAAACACAGGAGAAATCTTTGGGACATAGGGCCAGTGAGGGGTTTACAGACAATGACCTGACCTTAAAAGCATGATCCAAAAGAAGAAAAAAATCAATAAATTGAACTTCATCAAAATCACAAACTTACTTTATAAATGATCCTGTCAACAGGATGAAAAGACAGACTGTAATAAACTGGGAAAAATATTTGCAAACCACATATTTGTCAATATATTCATATCTCAAATATATAAATAATTCTTAACACTCAATAATAAAACCTCCAAGAATCCAATTAGAAAATGAGCAAAAGACATGAAGATACATTTTGTTTTACTTTTATTTATTTTCTTTCTTTTTTGTGAAGACACATTTCATAAAGATATATGAATGGCAAATAAGAGGCTTCGTCAAAAAATCTCAAGACTAGGTCCCTAGGTAAAAGGCCAGTCTGAATAACAAATGCTGGCATGGATGCAGAGAGAGAGGAACACTCCTACACTGCTGGTGGGACTGCAAACTAGTTTAACCTCTGTGGAAAGCAATATAGAGATACCTTAAAGCGATACAAGTGAATCTACCATTTGACCCGGCAATCCCATTACTGGGCATCTACCCAAAAGATCCAATGACCCTCTACAAAAAAGACACCTGCACTCGAATGTTTATAGCAGCACAATTCATAATCGCAAGGCTGTGGAAACAGCCCAAGTGCCCATCAATCCAAGAATGGATTAATAAAATGTGGTATATGTATACCATGGAGTACTATTCAGCTCTAAGAAACAACGGTGATATAGCACATCTTATATTTTCCTGGTTAGAGCTGGAACCCATACTACTAAGTGAAGTATCCCAAGAATGGAAAAACAAGCACCACATATATTCACCAGTAAACTGGTATTAACTGAGCAGCACCT